>VYZW01046741.1:4523-53079 GCA_013401315.1 Balaeniceps rex
TCCTCCCCCCCCCCCCCCCCCCCCCCCGCCTTTAAAATCGAAACCAGTGTTGCTAGCAAAACATTTTATGGAATCTGCTCCCTTGAAATCAATATGAGGCAACAGCAGTGATTGCAGCTAGTTGCAACATCTCATCTTGCTAGATGGAGGCACATCATGTTACAAGTGGTGCTGCTAGCGAAATCTCTGTGAAGGAAACCACTGAGACCTGTCTAGCTGGGGGTTGTTAACTCACCTGAGGTGAGCTAAAGACCCAATTTCACTCAGTTTCTTTGAAGAATGAGCTGTATGTACCCGAGCCAAGTTCAATGAACTGAAGCTTCAGTAAACCTAGTCCTGAATTTGAGAGAGTTTGGGCCAGTAGGTTGGTTTTAGTGAAAACTAAGTCAAACTTTCACCCCAAACCAGCAAAGCTTTCTGATTTTGAACAACTCTTGAGAATTCAGTAAAGCCAGGAATTCGGAGACAGTGATGACACAGAAACTCCGTGCTGGTGCATAATTCTCGCCTAAATCCTAAAGGCAAGATCAAATCCTAATGTAAAATGGTCAGGCCACTGCTTTGATGAAACTCAGAACACAAATACTGTGAAATGTGTATCATTGAGCTTCTTTATAATCATAATAATAAAATTATTTCAGACTGCTTTTGGGTCCAACCGAACAGTGCTTAAAGCAGTGTACTTGGTACCACAGTCTAGTAGATTATTTGCATTAGCATGGCTTCTGAGGTTCTTGGAAGCTTTCTCAAAGGGCAAACTCTATTTTGATTGGGGCAAAAAAGCAAACCATGCTTCCCTGGTTAAAAACTGCTCATGAGAAGATCTTTTTCAGAAAGACTTAAGAGCATTGGGCCCTTTTTCTGTTTTCTTAGAAAACAGGAAATGAATTTTAGCTCTGCAGTCAACTTGATTTCTTAAGTGACTTGTTTTCTACGATTTGGGTTCTGGAATGCTACAGAAATTATCTGAGGGCATTTTCAACACTTCAAAATTAAAATCAAATTGTTGAAATTGTGCCAGCATTTAAATGAAAATTATTTTCTTTAAACAAACACTTGAGGACTTTCAATATTTTTTTAATAACAAGAGCATTCTTAACCCAAACACCTTTTCTTTGTGGTTTTTCAAGTATCCAGTCTGCACTACTAAAACCAGATGTGTCTTAGGATGTAATCAAATTCAAGATCTTTTTAGCCAAAAACTAGATGAGCAGGGAGTGCTGGTTTTTCACACAGCACAAAGACATAAGTGGGTGTGACTGCAAATACCATCTCTGCCTCTGTGCCCACAGAAGTGTCTGGGCAGCAATACCAGTGCAGACTTCTGCTGTGTGGAGAGGGGTCAGGCATGGGGCTGAGCAGCTGCGGCCTGTGCAACTCATGGCAGTGAGCAGGGAATAACAGAGGCAGGAGCTGGCTGTAAAATTTGCTGCTGTACAGATGCTGTGATATTCAGCTTTCCACACAGTGGAGATGAGAGAGCCACAGAAGCTGCTGCAGATTAATGAGGGAGGATTAGCACAGCCCTTGCATCTTTGGGGGGGTTTGGTGAGCTCAGGAGATGTTACATGCAGCCAGAGTGCGAGTCTGGGTACCAGGAGCAGCACCTAGACTGGAGCTTCTACGTGGAGCTCTTCAAACACTCAGGATGTGGCTGGCTCTTGCTCTTTTCCCATGCAATGGGGCGTAGCCGGCCCTGAGGTGTTTCGTGGGCTCTAAAGCCTCTCGGGCTTGAGCTGCAAATCAGAGCAGTCAGAAGCTGACCTGTATCCTGCTGTTGAAACCTGGAAATCCAGGGACTGGTGTTTCTGTCAAAGTCCATCTAGGCCAGTATCTCATCCCTGACAGAGGCCAGCAGCAGCTGCCTAGGAGAATAGTTTGAGAACAGGATGTGTGTGTGATGAAATCATCCCCCAGTGCTCCCTGCTAGCTCTGGGATTTTTAGAAGCGAAGGATTTCCGTGGGGCACTGTGACTCTGTCCTTCTCAAAGACCCCAGGCCAAGCTCCACGTCTAGGCTCTGAGTGCCAACCCTGCTGCCTGTCCATGGGTAAGGTTTCTAGCAGTGACGTGTGAAAGTCTGTCCCTCAGTGCAAGGGCTCCTCTTGGGAGAGCCATCGCTGTCCCCCAGTGAGCTTTCAGCCCCGCTAGAATAAGGCCTTGCTGTAGCCCCAGGCAGGTGTTTGGTTACAATTGCTGGGTGGTAGCTGGCTGTGGGAATGGGAAATTAAATCGATGTCTATAAAAGCAGTGGTTGAGGGTTTTTGTCATCATTTCACAGGTGGAGTTGGGAAAAGAAGGAAAAACACCTTCAGGTAAAGGAAGGTAGCCTGGTGGATGCCAGCTGAGGATGTGGTCCTTCATTATTGTTGCCTCTTTGATAGCCCAGGAGGAATGAACAGGATGTTTCTCCTCTGGAGACCGAAAGTAGGACTGCTTGAGGAATATGTACCCTGCTTTGACAGACTCTGTCCTGTCTGTGTGTAGTAAATAAAGAAACCTGAAAACGATTCCCATCAGCAGCACAAATTACTTGCTGTTGTTGACTAACTGCAGAGCTTGTGCATTTGGGGGGGAAAAAAAATCCTTCCTAATGACCCCAGTGACACATGCTTCTCAATCAGCTGCAGGTCAGATGTTGGTGCTGTTCTCAGGACAGGGAGCCAATACTTTCAGAAAGGGTGCGGAGCAGAAAACACCCCCAGTGGGAATTTGGGTGGGGATTTTTTCCATCTTTTGGGTGCAATTGGTTGTACTTGCTCCATCTGCAAATGCTTGTAACAAGTGCTGTCGTTCCTTTGCTGAAAAGGACTTGTGTAAATACAAGTGACTATGCAGTCCCTGTGATCCCGAGACTTTGACGTGTTCCTCCAATATATTGGATTTTCTGGTATTCACTTTGAGATTAACAGCATTACAAGGAGGTTGCCTACAAGAAAAGTTTCCTGTGAAAGATGTTCCAATATCTCCAACTTTCCTGGCCTTTTTCTGCAGCAATAAGTAAATTCTTTACACAGCTAGTAGGAAGGGAAACATTGTAAGTCTTAAGAGACATCTCCTTATGTATAACCTTAAAAGTTACAATACAGTGACCTAGAGAAGCTACAAACAAAAAAGAGCTTCATAAAACCATTTCAGCCCTATGGACATGGCAGTCCTTCAGACCATGACTCCAGAATACTCTTCTCCAATACATACTGCCACATATTGTGAAGGTAATGCTGTTACCCTCAGCTGGCTTCTGCTTAACTATCCGGGCCTGGCTGGGGCTGGAAATGCAGAGATGTGGGTGGAGATAGAATCTCCCAGAGGCTTATGTTGGCCAGGAAAATGCTGGCTTGGAAAAGGATGTGGAGCATGTCCAAATAAGAAGAGTCTGGAAGGAGTTTGTGATGGTCTTCATTATTAGCTAGGAGATGTGAAATTTCCTTTTTCAGATGAGCACATTTCGTGTTATGCGTAAGACAGCAATTGCTTCTTGTAAGACTTAGCATTTCTGCTAATTTAATGTAAGCCTTACAAATTAACTGCATCAGTCATCGGAAAGGCCTTTTTCAAGTTCTACAACCATGCTTTAGACCTCTTGATAAAGCTAGTAGCATGCTGGACTTTCACAAGCAGAAAGACCTTGGAAAGTATGCAAGTTATTTCTGGCATGTTGTATTCTCAACATGTCAAGGAAACATGGATTATTTTTACACAAACAGGCAAATCAAAATGGTTCCTTAGCAAGCTCCCTTGAACATTATTGGGGCCTGAGAAAGAAAGAAAAAAAAAAAAAAAAAAAGAAAAATCACTGCTTCTGAATTAGGTTTCTTAGATGGATCATGTTGTCACACATTCAGAAGTTCATTTGCACCAGTTTGGACATCTGATGAATGATGGAGGGAGTGAAGTTTAAAACAGAAGAAAAAAACAAGGACCAGGAATTAATTTGGATATTTGATCTTTGAGTGGACTTTTTTTTTTTTCTCCTTACTGTGAATTTATCATCAAATGTAGACCGTGACAAACTGCAGACACTTTTGGAAGTTCTTTTTAATAGCTGTTACTTGAAAGGTGATATGTAGGTGTTGAGAGAAAAAGGATCTCTGGAGTTGAACAGGCCTGTGTGGAAAGAACATGCCAACATCTTGCTGAAAAGCACAAAGCAGTGCAGCAGCAAGATTACTGGAGTGTCCTAAACTCTCTTGACGTTGCAGCACACAAATTAGGCTATACGCTTTGCAAATATTGGAGGCTGTTTTGAAACTCCCTATTAAGGATTACAAATGCTGTCTGCAGTTTCTAGGCAAAGGCAATTAGATATCACAGCTATGGCCTCGGCTCAGTGTTTTATGTCTGAGCTGGTATTACTGTGTAGGGTTCTTATGCATTAGATTACCTCAGCCACAACCAAGTTATGACACCCACCAAAGCCGAGTCCTGTGATTAACGTAAAAAAAATACAGCCTGGTCTCAGCATTTTTTCCATTTCAGTGTAGAAAAGTATTTTCCCCACACAGTGAAGGGGCTTTTTAACAGAAAGAAGGTGTAAAGCATGCATAAACATTGATATTTAATGTGCATCCTCATCCATATTTGCTTCTCTGGGTAGTGTTTTTACTGGTTCAATACCCATGTCCAAATTCAGGAGTAGCACTTGTTGTTTGGGCTTAGTGGAGCCACAGCCACATATGTCAATGTTCATTTTGGCCCAACTAGTGTCATTAATGCTTATGTAGATGAATGTCAATAATGATCAATAATTATACCTTTTCTCAGTGTGAGGGTAGTTCTTTTGCAAATACTTTACACTAGGAAAAATAAAAGGGAAGAGGACATTTTTGTGTGGTCCACACTCCAGCAACTGAGTGCTCTTACAGATTTGTTGATGGCTAGTGCAACACAGAGGTAGTGCTGCTGTGTGATGTACTTGGTATCTACGTGAAATGAAAGCTCATGTCGCCTTCTCTTTTTTCCTTTTTTTAATCTTGCACTAAAAATTTGCCCTCTCTCCTCTGACAGGCTTCAAGAAGCAGCTTTGAATGCGGTGCCAGCACAACAGCAGGCAGAGTAAGAGAAACTGAGAGTAGTACCTCTGATACGATTAGTGGGTGATACTGTTACTTTGTATTTTTCATCTGAATCTCCACTCCTGAGAATTTGAGCTAAATCCTACATTTTCTTCTTATTTTTAAGCGGAAGATCCAGCAAGTTAAAACTCAACATCGTGAGGTGGTCCTAAGATGGGGTTTGCTCCAGCTTTCCTGCTGAGCAACCATTTACAAATTGCTACCAAAAAATGTCAGAGGATGGTAGTTGCTGTGCTGTCACATGGGCTGATACAGCACAGAACCTGCTTAGCATTCTTGAAGGGAAATTATCCAGCGCCACAACTCAATTTATAATTGGTTGCATATTAATATCCAAAAAAGGCAATAAAATCCACTGTGTGTTTAAAAAAAAAAAAGTAAGGAGGAGTATTACAAGCTCAGCAGTGAAAAACTGGAAGAATCCTTGGCTATAGCAGAGCTGCATGCAGTTGCTGTTTCTCCCTTAATTACAAGCAATTTTAAATCATCTCCTCCCTTTAAAGAAGGATTTTGTTCAGGATTTGTGTTAATTTTAATCTCACTGACGTGATACTCTCCTGGAACCTCTCCCTCATGTCGTAACAGCAAGACATGCTGCCTCTTTTGTCCCTGCTGTTCGGGAAATGCAGAGCTAGTGCTGCTTGTCGCTGCCACCCTGGGGTTGTTACTGTCAATATACCTCCCTTTAAAGGAAAAGAAAACAGAACAAAACCCAACAGCAGCATTTTTTCCCGAGAGTTCACTTTTATTTGTAGTATTTAAGCTAGACTGTGCAAGTGCTTCATGAAAATCAGGGGTTTAAAATGTATAGTGCTTTATTGTAGTGGAAAGCTTGTTATTCAGCATACTAATTATTTCTGAGTCACTATATTTATGAAATGTCATGTAATAACTACCTCACCACAACACAAAGTAAACAGTGCAAAATCAGGCGGTTTATGATTTTGACATTTTAGTGTATAAACATATTCCTGTGTCTCTCAGGGGACAGGGTCTACTGGGAATTAGATAATGTTTTTATGACTTCTAAAAAACGACATTGGATTTCATAATCTGTAACACTCCATATATATAGTCCATGTTGCGCATTTTATTACAGCCTCAGTGGCTTATATTACAAGTGTCGGCTGCAAAGAGAAAATGTACAAAGGCTGGTTTGTGGGATAGGGGGGGACAACATGGTAAAATCTTACAGTGCACACATCAAAGCCCTTGGGACAAGCTGTAATTGCACACCTGGGCCATACTGGGACACCAGAATTCACCCTAAGCTTTTTTCATTTCAGGATGGATTACAAAGCCCTTGCTGAAGGAGGCTTTGTGGCCAGCGCTTGTCACTAGAGGATAAGTTTGGGTTTTTGTCGAGCCCTGTGTTAACGACCTGTTAACTCCAGAGTAACTGGGAGGCCTTGAGTGTCTATGAGTGACAAACTGGGAGTGAGTACAGAGGGGAAGGAGGACAGGTTGCTGTTCCAAGTGGGCTTCTGAGTAGTCCTGCATAGTCTCTGAGAACAATGCTTACCAGAAGACTATGTGATTTCATAAAATATTGTGCATAAATCCAGACCTTTTTTTTCTCCTTTGCAAGCTTGCTTGGTGTTACAAAAGTCGTGGGTCACGTGCTTGGATGCTGGCAGAAGTCTCTATTGACAATAGTTATTCAGCATCATTCTGGCAAGGGGCAAGTGGTGATGAAGCAGCTACAGCTGCAGAAAACCTCAAATTGTCACTGAAAATAAGAGAAAGCCATGGCCGCTGTTGGGTGATAGTGGCAGTAGGTGTCTGGCAGTCAGGCATCTTGCTGCACGATGTGGACGATAGGGTTAGCCTGGCCGTTTCTGACATGGAGCTGGTGTTAGCAGCCTCCTGGAGACTTGGCAGCGTGTCAGAGCTGCCAGCCCACTCACACATGTACATGAGGACAGGATGGGGCCCTGAAACTGTGGTGGATCTGTCTGGGTCCTGCTTAATCTGAACTTACAGCTGTTGGCAGACTCAGGTGACACATCCTCTCCTTAGCGCTTTACCTGTCAGCATTAAAAAATTACAAGGAGTGTGATCTACCATACATTTTGCTGAAAGTGGTGAGATGATTTACCCTTTCCATATTAGGGTATCATTTCCTTCATTTCAGAAACAGACCCGTAGTCTTCAGGCTATTAAACCACAAATCTGGTTTAATTTTTCTGTGAGCTTTTATGTTCTTTCTGTTATGAGTCTCAAGGTCTTGCAAAATGATGATTTTCCTGAAGTAAAGCTTCATGGAAAGTGAAATTTTGTTAATGAAACAAAAGTGAAATAATGTTTTTTACCATTCCAGGTGCATGGCTACTCTGACTTCCTTTTCCTTTCATGTTCCAAGTGCAAGAAATGTACCAACAGCTGGTACTGAGAGAGGTAAGAGGCTTTCACTCATCTTTAAGACTCCATATTGTATATCTTTTCTGACTTTTCTATAAATAAAAACAGCTATTAAGAATGCCTCTGGCTATTATATCCAAGGATAAGTATTTGAGATACATGAGAGATGCTCGGGGAATTGATAAGTCTTCAGGAGAAAAAAATGTCTGAGATCAATTTCCTGATTCAATAGTGAAGTCCTCATATATTATAAAATGTAATGTGATTGTCCATGGCTCTAATAAAATCTTGATTTTTCCACCAAGCTTTCATCTATAAAAATCAAATTTATCCAGCATTAGTCTGCATTTTGAAAGGGATAGGGTTTTTTTGAAATAGATATGATAGTAATCCTTTATGGTACATTAATATGGGAGAACAATAATTTGTTGCATTTTCTTCACACAGAAACAATCAGCTGGGAGATGTGCATAATAATTGTCTTTGTCCTTCATTGTCACAGGCCATTAGCTAATGAATTTAAGCTGTACTTGGCTTTTGCTCCAATAAGAAAACTACATTAGAGATCTCATAGCCTTGGCATTATATGAAACCTTTCAGTGGGTTTTATTTCGGTCTCACTGACGTGATGCTGCCACGGACTGAGGAATGCATCATGGTTTTGCGGTAAGCAATGAGGTCAACTTTGTCTGATGTAGTGGGTCAAGCGAGCTGAAGTGCATCTACAGTTACTAAAGTTGCCAGATGCCAGAGCCTCTTTGTTCGGTTCCTTATAATTTAGCCAAACTTTTCAGGCCTACTTTTGAGAACTTCAGGTTCATCTTTTGGGCAGGAAGATTTGCTAAATTTGGCTAGCTATTCCAAGATTGATTGATTGAAAATAAGTGGCTTGGGCAATGCTTTAAATAAGCAACAGGACCATGTAACTGTAAGTTGAGGAGTCCTACTACCTTTGCAATTTGCCCTCTCAACTAGAAGGCTGTCAAAAGAAAATCCTGTGATGGAAGAAGTGCTCTTCTATGTCCCGAGAAAATCCACTCACGTTCTGGCTATTTGCAGAAAAAGATCGTATGCAAATGCATGGCAGAATTTGTTTAGCAATTGTGCCTCCCCCAACAAAATGCTTTAGCCTACTGGAAAGGGAACTGGATTAGAAATCACAAAACCTAGAGTGCAAGTCTTTTCTTTCCTATTGACTGTTTGTAGCATATCTTGGTCCATCACAAAGTGCCAGAGTATTTTAATCCTACTTTTAAAGGTGGGTAAGCATTGTTATCCTCTTGTTGCAGAGAGAACTAAGAGGCTGCATAAGCTAACCTTTGGCAGAGCTGGGAATGGATGCCACTTTCAGACCACTTTAATCAAACTGCTTCTCTACATGTGTCATTAGTGTGCTTGGCTGAGACCCCACTGCTCCTCCCACAGATCAGGAGGACATGGGAGGCCTCTTCCTGCAGCTCCATCTTCCCTCAGCTGTCCTAGGCCAGCTCTTAGGAACCGTTGCTGCTGCATTGGACACCCGCATCTGCAGGCCACCAGGCACTGCAGAGTGGAGCTTCTGAGCCATAGCACAGAGAAGCAGCACGATTGCTCTGTGGGGTGTCAGCTGCTGCAGCCTCACAAGAGGCACTCCTGCTGCCGGGCCATACTGGACCACACCAGTCCAGCTATGCTGTTCTTTTCCCCATCTGTGTCAAAGCTGGGAATTGACACACCATTCCTACTGCTTCATAGGTTTTGCCTACTCCCAGGAAAGACACAACCCATGAGTTCAGTTGGGTTGCTGCCACCTTTGGGCTGCCAGAACAGTGTGCAGAAGAACAGCAAGAGCCAGAGACAAAATCCATACCACTGTCATTTGTGTTGGGCATCTTGTCAGTATCAGAAAAAGGACCTGAAACTTCTAGGCATTACTTTGTATCTGAGCTTTGAGCTTATGGATGTCTTAGATTTGGGAGGAGAATGGGTGGTGAGTGTGTGATACGCATCTGCTACCTGCAAAGACTCTTAGGAGAGTTGTGGCATAATTCTGCGTCGGTTCAGGGATGATTGTTTCTGTGCAAGCTGCAACACCACAGCATTTGAGGGATGGTTGTGGCGAAACAGTGGTCAAGTTTTGTTGTGCCATGTAGAGAGAGATCGTGCCAGACAGCCGGCAGCACAGGCTATTCCACCTGCAAAGTGGTGTAGGAAATGAGTTGGGACTGCCACTCTTGTTAACAGGCAACATTTGCTCTCTTACTTTTTTTTGTCTCCATAACCAGAGTCTGAGGTTTCCATGGCCTGCAGACCCCCAGTCAGTTGTACCGTCTGTCTGCTTGGGCAAATGTTTTAGTAGATAGTGCAGGAAATGTTCTGAACGCTATATCGAAAAATGATGCTTCAGTTTAATGAGCATTGCTCGCAGCAGAATAAGTGGCTAGAAAACTTTGGCGCTCTGAGGCGTGCAGAGGGCAGGTGCCAGACAGCAGCAATCATCCCATTTTTCTAAACCGGCAACAGTTACATCCCTACTGACAGAGGTTGATTCACACTAGAAATAAATTCAATATGCATGAAAGGACTCTTGTTCTTCTTCAGCAGAGAGCATAAAGAAAGACTGTCAGACAAACTAATCTCTCTCTGATAGTTTTCAACATCATTGAACTGTCATTTCTCCTGGGCTTTGCCAGAATGTTTGATACCTCCGTTATTTCCCAAAACAGACAGATTTTGCTAGCTTGGATGATACAGGAATTTTTGCCAGGAAGAGAGAAGCTGATATGCCTTTACCAGCCTTTTGCTGTTGTTGTATAGGTCCTCTGCTGAGGTCCAGAGCTCTGGTTATAGACGAAAGGAAGGTGTCTTGATGAGTGATTAGGTTGCATCTCTGAGTGCAGCCATGGAATCATTCCCAGCACTTGCCCTGGGCTGGGATCACATTTGCTGGGGTTTTGGGATGTTACTTTTTCTGGAGATAAACCCATTTATGCCCCCAGATCTTTCATTTCAAAACTAGTGATTCAAGATGGCCCTAGGCACCACTCTGTCACCTAGCTGCAGTTAGAAAGTAGCCCAAACTAGGGATTTCCTTTATTTTGATTGTTCCCCTACAGAGCTGGCAAAGCATTCACACCTTCTAGGCATGTGTGAAGAGTCAGTAAGATTCCTAAAACTATTCAGAGAAAAAAAATCTGAATGTCCCTTCCCAAGACTGTGGATGAATGATATCTGCATTGAGCAACCTCCTCCTTAGCTGGGGACTCACTGAGGAGTCTGCCATAGGGATACAAGGCTGCATGTCCTCCATGAGCTCTTGCAGAGGAATTTAGCAAAAATGAGATTCTGAAGTGGAGCAAACTGGAGGAGCCATGATCTGGCAAAATGAGTCCTACATCCCATTTGTAGTGAGCTCTAACATTTTTTTTTTCTAACTGTGCTTCAACCATCCACTCCCTAAATTATCCTGGATATCAATACCATTGGAGAATTTAGGTTATTACCCTAGGTGTTTAATGTACCTTTTTTTCCCTTGGAAAAAGTGGTTTTGGGGTCCTCACAGCAGCCAGTGAGTCTGTACAGATCTGGAAGGGGCTGAAGAATGGTGGTCCCATGCTGTAGCTTGGCGTGGTTGGCTCTCTGTGTAAGTGAAAGCACCACATGAATTAGTCAACATTTCCATATTGTTTTCCTAGCACAGGGCTGCCAACAGTATCTAGTAGGCAGAGTTTTGGGCTGTAAGGAATGCTGGTTTATTTGTTAGAGCATTTAATGATTGATCGCCAGACAGATTTCAGCCTGCCAGAGCATATGCACCAGAATGCTCTCCTTGCTGTTGTACCAGGATCACCTGCAAGAGGTACCTTTTCTGCGTGGCATGATGCATATTCTGTGGAGGACCTAGTAAGCAAACTCGCACCATTTTATATGGATGAAGTTGAACACAGTGTTGCTGCATGCGGAATTTTGGAAGCTAACTGTCCCCATGTTTTCTGACAGTGTGACTTTAATATATACAGTTTAAAAATGTACAGGGAGATTAGTGGTAACTTAAGGTAATACACTCAGTTAAAAATAACTTGCAACACCATTTAAATCCATGTGGGTTAATCTGGACATATCGAAGAGCAGTCTCTGAGTCTGGAATTAGCTAACTTGGCTGTGATTATTTTGTTTCATTTCCAGATTAACTAGAGATATTTATCTAAACTGGGTGGCTGCTGAAATTTTAAAAGTTGGAACAGGAAACTTTGCAGTCAGTTTTACAACACAATTAATTGCTTGTCCTTTCAGAACTGATTCTCTCCGCACCATCTCATACCTGCCCAACACCACGACGAAAGTCTGCAAACACTTGTCCACTTGCATGTCTTGCGCACATGAATAGGTTCATGGGGCTCATTTTCATTAGCTAGAACTTTGCTAACCATAAATCTTCTGCAGGACGAAGGCCACACCACATCTACATATTCCTACTCTGCACTTTGAGACTCTTTTCATCAAGCACTGATGTCCTATTGTATGATGTTTGGGATTCTGCTGGTTGTACAAGTTGTTAGATAAAAATTTCTTCTTAGTCTGGTAGGAGCACTGGTTTGCATAATAAGATTGTCTTATCACATCTGCAAGGTAATTGCTTCTAGACAGGCTTCCAAGAAGGCCTCAGATTTGATCTATGATGGTCTGTGCATTGCTAATGTCTGTACTCCAAGGAAGCATACCTCTGTTACTGATGTACAGCATGGATGACTGATGGTGTAGATCCAAAGTTAACTAGGCGTTCTCTTTAAAGGCGACATATGATATTATATTTGGGGAATTTCCTGCATAATCTTTAGAGACAACTGTACTATATTTTATGATTTCTCTGGCATTTATGCAGAGTTACAGAAATACAGTTAAAAGGCTTTACATTTTTCCAGTTCAGTATTCTGATTGCATGTCCAGCCACTCATTTTCTAAGCAGGATCTCAGTAGAAAAAAGTGTATGGGCTGTACAACCTTCACTCCTTGACCTTCCCACCTTTGAATCTGCAGGTTCCTTAGATGCCTCCATGAAGCATCTACAGCTGGTTAATCAGAGATTTGACATATCCAGTGTCATGTAGAATGAGTGTGCGTATGGGAGCTAGGAAGCAAGTCTTCCTCTGGACTTGCTCCATCTCTTATTTTCTTCCATAGCTCTTAGAAAAGGGTCTTTCTGTTCTTAATCTCTGCCTGTAGAGAAAGAGCCTTGCTTTCTCACTTGCGCTGCCATACCTATCTGAGATGCTTTTTCCAAATCCTAGCCATAGGCTGCTCCCTGTCTTCATCTTGTCTAAAGTTCGGCCCTTTCACTTTCAGTTGTCTCTACAGAGTGTTGGTGGTAGTCTGTGTAACAAGCAATTAGGTTATGAAAAAAGTATATATTAAAAAAGAAGGCCATGTTTAAAGTTGAAAAGAAGAAAAAAAAATATTATTACAATGAGAAGAGGTGAACAGTTCCAGAGAATCAAGATCATTGTTTATGAAGGGGATCTTAAATTAAGAGCTGGATTATTTGGTAAGAAATCATAGAATCATTTAGGTTGGAAAAGACCTTTAAGATAATCAAGTCCACCACTAAACCATGTCCCTAAGTGCCACATCTACCCATCTTTTAAATACCTCCAGGAACGGTGACTCAACCACTTCCCTGGGCAGCCTGTTCCAATGCTTGTCAACCCTTCCAGTGAAGAAATTTTTCCTAATATCCAATCTAAACCTCCCCTGGTGTAACTTGAGGCCATTTCCTCTCATCCTATCGCTTGTTACTTGGGAGAAGAGACCGACCCCCACCTCACTACAACCTCCTTCCAGGTAGCTGTGGAGAGCGATAAGGCCTCCCCTGAGACTCCTTTTCTCCAGGCTAAACAACCCCAGTTCCCTCAGCCACTCCTCGTAAGACTTGTTCTCCAGACCCTTCACCAGCTTTCTTGCCCTTCTTTGGACACGCTCCAGCACCTCAATGTCTTTCTTGTGGTGAGGAGCCCAAAACTGAACACAATATTCGACGTGCGGCCTCACCAGTGGTGAGTACAGGGGGATGATCACTTCCCTAGTCCTGCTGGCCACACTGTGTGCTGTTTATTTTAAAAAGAGAGGGACAAAGGCATTCTTTACCTCATTAGTGCTGCAGGATGTCCTATACAAGCATAATTATACTTTGCAAAAAGGCTAGGGAGACCACACAGGAAGGGTATTGAAGAACTGGAAAAGGTACAGGAGACACTTAAGCATGATAAAAGATCGAAAGTTGTTATTTATGGGTAAAGTACAGGCTGTTTCTTTTTTTTTTTCCTTTTTTTTTTTAAAGAAGAGAGAAACTGGTGACACTGAGGGATGTGCACAATTCTCAAGGATATCAAAAGGTTAATAACAAAACTCCTTCAGACCATTGCAAGCTGACTAACAGGAGAGTTGATAAAAAACTTGGAGAAAGCAGTGCTAATCCAGAGTTTTATGATACAGAATAGGGAAATGCTGGCTGTAGTGTGTGGGTCTCCACCATCAATACCCCATCTTTTGTCTCGCCTCCACAGGCTGAACTGCATTGCAGCTTCTGCATTTCAGGAATGTGACTGCTGTCCTTGGCCTCATCTGCAGATAAATACAACATGCCCCTTACTGCTGAGTGGTTTGGGAAGAATTTCAGCCTAACAAGAGAGGGGAGATAAAGGAAAGACAGGTGAGGATGTTTTTGATCTGCTCTTTTTGAACCAGCCTACTTAATTTTACCTACAAGGCTTTGGGCAGTGGGGTTAAGTGGGGCAGGGCAGGGAGTACCTAGTGCCTCTGGGGTGGCATAATGAAGCTGGTCACAGGAGAGCAAAGGGGCCATGACATGAGGCTGCCACCCAGGGAACGGGCCTTTTGGGTACCTCTTCTGGCACTCACTGCCTGGCTGAAGCACAGCAGGGTCTCACCACACACAAGAGCGGGCTCCGGCCACAGCAGGAGAACGGGAGAATAAAGAATCCATAAAAAAAGAGGTGGTGGTGAGTTAACCCAGCCCCTGTCTCTGCAGATTACCCTTGGCAGCAGAGCTTGTGTGAGCCCGCTCTCTGAGGGGGCAGGCCCTGGATTAGGAGGTTTAACAGGGTGCATGCCTGTACACAGCTCGGTGCCTTGGGCTCTGACGTGGCCTGGGCTAGCAACGCTGCGCAGATAAGCTGGTCAGTAGGTAAGTACTAGACTGGCCTGCCTGCCTCAGCCCATGCCAGAGTGTCTACAAAACATGAGCCCACCAGAGCGCATCCTAATATCTACTTCTTTTGCTGGTAAGGCAAGAACAAATTGTGATGTTTTTGTGCCTCGTGCCTTAAGCGCAGCTGGCAGTATTGTTGAAATTATATGCTTTCATTACAGGCTATGATAGTAACTGGGCTATCTAATTCTGCAATGTGGGAGTAGCCTTTTCTCAGCTGCCAGTCTCAAAGTCAAGCTTTCACTGCACAAATAAAATGGGGTATTCCACCCCCCTACCCCCCCCGCAATTGTCGCCAATATCTAGCAGAGGGAATATTCAAAACATTTTTCCCTCCAATACAGAATGGCTATTGAGTGTCATCAGATCATGTGAAAAGACAGCTGAGTGGAATTTTTTCCAGCAACAAACAAGAAGCAAAAGAAGAAGGGAGGATAAAAAAAAAAAGATTTTGTTGCTGTATACATTTTTATGATTTGTTATATATTTTTTTTTTTAATTACCGTTGGGATGTGAAGAAACAAAGAAAAAGCAGACAAGCGTGCTGCCATAGAACTTGGTGAGCATTACTTGTTACAGAACTGAATTTTAAGGTATCACACATCAGTTAGTGACATGTATTGGGGACGAGGAGGATGGTACTTTACCCAGATCTACTGAGGTCAGTGCAAATTCTCTTTGTTAACATGGGATCAAACTGATGGCATCTAGAAATACAAAAAAGTTTAAAATGTAGCAGGTGAAGGTAACCTCATGTGCATAGCCCACTGCCTCAAATAGCTGAATGCTGTTGCAAATTTTACATAATCCAATTAGTTGATTTCCTCAGTGACATTTCTGCAGGCTCATATACAGAAGGAGAGGGAAACAGATTTATAATGATAGCTATTTCAAGCAAAGGTCATTTCTTTATTGGTGAACAACCTGTCCTTAGTCATGATGATGACGAGGCGTTGAAGGATAAGGGGGCGTCTGTATAGCTTTAAAGCTTAACAGGGAATAACATAAATAGAGCATAGATCATCTTTCTACTTGGACCAGGAGGCTTACAATCTATCACCATCAGGCCAAAGCCAGGGAGCAGGAGTCAAAATCCAGAAAAAAAAAAATTAGCATTTCTGTAGAGATGTGAGGGAGGCCGGATATTTCAGTGTCACCATGGCGGGTAGGATGGGGAAAGGGAGCCACAGAGCACGAGCATGTATTTTTGGATAGTAAGGGTGTCCTTGGTGGAATGAGCTGCTTATAAAGAACCGGGTCAGGGTGCTCTGGGGACCCCCTGGTCTGTCCCGCCAACTTCCCAATTCGAGCAGCTGTCAGCATCCTGCTCCATGCCATTTCCAGAATGACAAAGATGAGGGCACGCTTAAATATGCACAAATACACTTCCTCAGCTTTCCTTCCTCAGGCAAGGAAGGCAGCAGTTTTGACAGGAATATGGTTTAAATAGATTGTATCATATATATCTTTAAAAAATAAACCAGCATCTGCCTATTCATCACATGGGTGTTTTTCCTGCTTGCAGAAGAGAAGGTCTTTGACACTATACATAAAATGATGCATAATTTTTTTCATAATTAGGAGGACCCTTCTGGGTGTCACATGAGAGTTATTCATTCAGCTATTGACCTTAACAGTGAGTATTGGGCACTTTGGTATAACTAGCTTTGCTTGTTTTGACCATCAAGCTCATAATACTGAATTAAGTAAAAATGTGACTGTTTCCCTAGATTTTGGCTCGGATCCTGAAGCATGCTCTGTAGCTGAGCTATGGTTTCCGCTGGATCACTGGCACAAATCAGGCTTACGGCTGGCGGGACCAGTCAAGAGGTGTTTTCAATATGGCAATGAAGTCAACACGGGGGTTCCTCCCTGATCCATCAGAGTGCTCTGGCCAGGGGAAGGGGTATGGGTTCTTCATCCATGCCCTTGCTAATCCAGTTATTGGTTCCTTTGGGCTGTGAGCTGCCAACAGAAGTCACAAGGGCTTTTGAGTTTGTCTGGTGTAGGACTCAGTCCAGTAACCTGAGAACGCTGCAGTGGCCTCTAGCTTCCAATCTCCAGCTGAAGATCTTGCCCTTCTTTCCAGAGTAATTGCTCACACCCTTTGAAATCTCCTAAAGCTTTCCCCAAAATTGCAAGAGCTGAGGATTGCTACTCTTAAAAACTGTAAAATAAATAGATAATCTGTAGGATAATTGCCTATGTTACAATTCTCCCCATGCAAAGAAGGAAAGAGAAGCCTTACGCTGTATACTTCTTAGGCCTGGTGTAACTTGAATCCAAAAGCTATGAAGGAAATGGAAAATGTTAATAAATAATGATGTTTGAAACACAAGTCACTGAACAAACCACCAGACCTTCTGCATTTATTCCACAGGCTGGAAAATGTCTATCTCAGTTTGAGGAAAATAAAATGTTGGCCAAAGATATGTCTTAGGAATTAGCCTGGATGCTGCATGGTATTCAGAAGATAAATCAGAGAACCTTACAGATTAACTCTTGGTAATATATACAGAATAAAGACAACTTTTGAAATAAAATCAGTATAACTGACTACTGGACATTTCCCTGGTATGAGGAACTAAGGATCTCCTCAGGGCCACTGGAATTTTAAATTACCTTGTTTGATCCGCTTCACAGCTGCCAGATTTCCATCTGGTATTTTCCAAGTCAGAACCAAGCATGTGTGTGCTCCAGACAGTGCGTTCTCAGTCTGATGTGTTCTGGAAATCCTGGCCTCATTTCCCAAATCCTAAGCAGGTGATCTGCACTTAAAAAACCAGTAATGTCTCCTTCAATTATGTTAGAATTACTCTGTGTGTGCAGACCAGCTGCAAAACTGGGACAGAAATCTTAGACAAATGTGCAAAATCTTCAAATTTTAACTTCAAAAATATTCAGGAAAAAAAAAGAACATTTCCAAGAGAAACTGTATGAGTAGTACAACTCTCTTTCATCTTCCAGTGTAACACTTTAAGAAGGAAAATCACTGCCTCTTCCAGGACAGCTCCAAATAGGTAGAAAATGCATGCCCTCTGGCAGCTCAGATAAGTAAATCTGTCTTGAGAGAAGGCAAAGGAATGAAGGCTAACACATTATAAGCAAAGACCTGACCTTTCTAATAGCCCAAATATTCACCCTCTCTAAAGTAACAGTTCAGCTTAGGCCTGTGGCCGTCCGCACAGTCATTCTTTCTCTCCTTTCATTCCAGCCATTGAATGCTGGCAGCCTCTGTGATATGCTGGCACAGCTTAGGGAAGAGGAGAAAAAGACTGGGTTAAGGAGCTTCCCAGTCCGTGGATAAGGCTTGGACACCATTTGCTTTGTCATGGGAAACAACATAGAGGAGGACTGCAAAGCCCCTAGGCTTCAATTTCACAGCTGCTCTCAGACCTCCACTGCATTATCTTTCTTATTTCCCTGTGCTTCCGCTTGATAGCTGCCCTGGTTTCTTACTTGCTTGGCTGATAGGTTTAGGATTAGCTCCCACAGCATCTCACACATCCACATTATCCTGACTCTGGAATCCACTTGTTGCAAACACTGCTTTGGGATCTAAATGACTTAACGCACCTGCATGGGTGTAAGGAGAAGCAAGTGGGCAGAAAGCTGTGTGGCATTTTCTCTCTGAACCAGAATAAACCACCACTGTATTTTAGATTAATGCTGGAACCAAGGGCTTGCATCCGGCTCCTGACACCCCCTTAATGGCACTGCATGGTAGGAGAAGTGCTCAGCCAGCATGGTTACGGGAAATTCCCAGCCCACCTCCCCCAGGGATCACCTCCCTCATTGCTCCCTTCTCCCCTGCAGATACTTTTACACAAAACTGCGCAGAACATCCAAACCCCAATATTTGGGTGAAGTTCGCAGAGCACATAATCAAGTTAAATCAGCAAAGAAATAGCATCCCGCCTGCGTTATTTAATTTCGTATTTCATTTCCATCAAGTTCCCATCCCCACAGGAACTCCAGAGCACCTCCAGGACCAGGCCCTGAGCTGCAGGACGTGTGTCAGGCTTGGTGCTGGCCCGACACCTCCTCCGGGCCGGGCCCCGCCGCCGTCACCGTCCCTGGCGGTGGTTCTTCCTCCCCTCCCGCCGCCTCGATCCGCCTCCTGCGGCCGCTCCCTCCCTTCAGCCGCCCCGCGCCCACCTGACAGGCGGCGCCTGGGGCCCCTTGCTCGGCCCCCCCCACTCCGTCCCTCTACCGGGCCCCCCCTGCCGCTCCTCCCGGCCCGGGAGCTGCCCTTCCCGGCGGCGCAGCCCGCGCCCGCCGCTCCCCAGCCCTCGCACGGCGGTGTGGGTCCCAGGGGCCGCTGCCTGCTGCCGCGGGGCCACGCCCCTGCTCTGACAGCGCACTCCTCGCGCTGCGCCCACCCCGCGGCTTTAGGAAGCGCCGCCGCCAATCGCTGGACGCTTTTGTGCTGACGGGCGGCCGCGCTTACCTATCAAGTAACTTCGCCTTACAAGAAACCTCGCCTCCTAGAGCGCTTCGGCCAATCAGAAAAAATATTGTGTTGGGGGCGGGAGAAGAGGGCCTGCGAGCTCCGTCTTCCCTCACTGCCTCCCTCCCTCCGTTGCGCGAGGATCTCCCCTTTCGCCCGCAGGTGATTGACGCGGATCAGCAGCCAATGGGCTGCGGAGAACACGCGGCGGGGCCAATGGCACGGCGGGGGCGGGCTGCGCCGGGCGGCGGGNGGTGGTGGCGTGAGGTGCGGCGGACCCGGGCTGGCTGCCCAGCCGGTGGGGCGAGGGCGAGGAGAAGCGGCGTGTGCCCGGTGCTCGCCATGAGGCTACAGGAGGACGGGGACAGCCTCAGGGCGCTGCCGCCGGTGGGGCTGCCGCAGTAATGGGCAGCGGCAGCGCTGCCTGTCGCCTGCCGTGTGGTGCCATCGCCCGCCCGCCGCCCGTGAGGAGCCGGGGGCAGGTGAGTGCCGCGGCACGGGGGGAGCCGCCCGCGCTGCCCCGCCTCTCTTCCCCTCCCGCTCCCCGAGCCGCCTCTCCCCGCCTTGCTCCCCGCGGTTGGCGTTTTAATTTTTAAACCCCAACGGCTCCGGGCCAACGGCTGCGGGGGGTGGGGGGCGCTGCTCCGGCGGGCTGGGTGCTGAGGTGACAGGGACTAGTGAAGCGGAGCCGGGTGCTCCTCACCCCAGGGCTCGTGGGGATGGCCCCCTCCAGGGGGACGTTCCTGGACCCCAGGTTGCCTCCTTGCCAGCTTTGATTCCATCCTACCCTGCCTTCTCGCCAGGTGCGGCCACCTTTTGCTTCCCCATATTCCTAATGAAGAGGCTTTTTCCTCTGCACCCAGTAGAGATGCTGCTTTCCTTTGGAGGGAGAAGACCCATCTGGGTTTCTTCTCTCCCTTTTCACCTCCCTGATGAGCGTTTCTCAGTTCAGGGTGGAGAGGCATTTCAATACGATGCAGCGAGGAACATGGGGAATCCTGGACGGCCAGGGCTTGGGAAATGCCCCTTTCTCTTTTATCCTCTTCTTCACCCTGGCACAGGCATTTTAAGTAGTAACACTCCCTTGCTGGCTTCTTGGCTGTTCCTTCTCCTTGGAAAGAGAAATGGGGGTGGAAGGTGTGTGCGTGAGAGGAAAGAACTGTTACACCTTTTCTCATCAAGACAAAGAACTTGTCCCTGTGTCCCTCCCTCTGAGTGCATATTGGCAGCACCTCAGCCACTTTGCATTGCTTCCCGGAGATGCTTCAGTGAGGATTCGGTGTGGCCCTGACCTGCCCTTTTTTGTTGTTGTTGCCAGTTATGATGGTGCTGATAAAAGGACATGTTGATATGTTTCCAAATAGACTCATGGTTTGCATTCCTGAAATTGCTGCAGCATTCTTATTTATTTATTTAATTGGAGGGGGGGGGATGACAACAGGAAGGGGGTATGTTTTTGTGGTTTATTGTAGTCGTTTGAAAGGTATGAGAGCACGTGCAATTGCAGCACTGTAGTATGTAGTATATTAACCAATGCTTTCTCCCCCGTCTTATTTGTCTTCCAGTCCTGAAGTCTTCACATCATCTACTGTGTGAGGAATGAGGATTCCATGAGAGAACTTTCTTTCAATTACCTATCTGCTCCTATTGCATGCTGCTCCTGGCCAGTGATGAGCCATTCAGCTAGACTGGGATTTACCGTGAAGAAGGGAGAGGCAGAATATGAATTATAGACATCCCATCAAGTTCCTTGCGCGCTGTTTTTACTGTGTCTGTATATAAATCTGCTAGTATTCAGCACACACACTCTTAAACCTACGTTGGTATTCGCAGAGTTGCTACTGTGTAAGAGGACTGGTATTTCTCACTGTCATGGCTTCAGTTTGGAAAAGACTGCAGCGTGTTGGGAAACATGCATCCAAGTTCCAGTTTGTGGCCTCTTACCAGGAGTTGATGGTTGAGTGCACCAAAAAATGGTAAGAAGTGGCTCATGTTGCTGCACAAATGGTGAAGTAAGTTGCTGGTGCTGAAATAGGAAGGATGTTGTTCATTTTGTATTGTCTGGTGTGTGTGCCTCCCTTCGCTTTCTCTCGCCTGCCCATTGCAGAAGCAGCTGTGTGGGGTGCTTGTCTTTCTTGATGAGTTCTTGCTTTGCTGCATACTTGTCTTGGACCTGTTGGTTTTGTTCTGTACTCTGATTTTCTTAGCTGGCATTGTTATCATGCAGAGGACAGTGCATTTATTAGCTTGGCATCTGTGACTTAGTGGTGTGGTTTTGGTTGTTGGGTTTTGTTTTGGTTTTTTTTTTAAATATTTCCTGAGAACTGTTTTCCAACTTCCCACTCAGCTCTTGATCCTGAGTGTTATCTACTGACACTGTTGTTAGCTGACTGAGGCATTTGAGATCAGTCCTGAAGATGGTGGTGTTTTAATCTGGGATGGATACCCATTTCAGTTTTGACTTTTTTTACCTGAAGATGTGGTGTGTCTCTCCTTCTTCTTTTCCGTGTTCTTTTCCATCTTTTAATGGGAAGAGGCAAGAGACAGATCCTTGGGAGTTGTCTTAAGGTATTTGTTTAGTCAGACAAGAATTTCGTGCAGTGGTGGTCCAGTTGGATGGCTTTGGAGCTGACTAGACAGCAGTTAACAGTTAATGGTATGGGTCTGGCGCATCTTCCTTCCTGTGTGAAATGAGCTTAAATAAGTCTGCTAGGGAAGGCTAGAAGCAGCTTTTAAATAGTCAGGCAAAGATCTCCATTATACAAAGACTTAAGTGCTGTTTTAGATGTTTGGAGTATTGATGTTACTGACACAATTCCTCCCATTAGTGTGAGCCTGCAGTGTCAGGGGACGAAGACAGTACTTTCCAGACCTCATGGACTGAGATGTTCAAATTGCCTTGTAATAAACTGCAGCCTCCTTTCTAATACTTGGCCTTTCTTCTTGTTGGCAAGTTTGGCACTTGCATTGGCTGCTTTCACTGGTTATGAGTAATTGCCTCTACAAATTTAAATTCTATCTCTTGGAGATGGAAATCTCTGTCAAATATGCTGGAAGGCTGCTTGCTGCTCTGTCTTAAAGGAACACTGTCAGGTTAAAAATTTTTTTTAACAAGTTATCTTCTTGCCTAAAATGTTTTGAAAGACTAAGAAACAGAATTGTTTTGGAAGTTGAACTTGCTTTCACAGAATAAACAACAAATAAAAACATTTTAAAAGTTGAAAGAGGCTGTCGTGATTATCTCATGGGGATCTATTGTCTTGTTCAGGCCAAAGAGTTTTCTACAGTAATTTTGGTTTATCAGGCTTATTTCAGCAGTTGTGTTTATTACTTTTTACATTTTGTTTGCATAACCTAGCCGGTTTGGCTTTCATTTTCACTTTGATTCACTCTTTGCTTGAGAATTTGCAGAATGCTTCAGCACTAAAGTATGAATGCTGCAGGGGAATGTTCAGATTGGATCTGCAGCTAACTTTCACTTGATTTAAGAAAAAGTCACACACAAAAGTTCTCTTGTGAACAATATTGTTATTTTAGAAACAATTAGCTTATTGTTTAAACATAAACTAGAGTGCCCACCTAGCAAAATGCCTGTGTGTGTAGTAGGGAAACAGCCTTTCAAAGCCTCAGATATGCAACTAATTTTTTTGAAATAGGTTGTCTTTCTGAACCTTCATTTTACATTCTTGAATTTAAATATAGGCAAGATCAGTGCTTGTGCTGGTTATGACGAAACAACAGTATAGTGGTGAAATGTGGATGAATTCTAGGAAAAATAACAATAGGCAAAACATCACTCACACAGTCATTTGATTGTAGGCTTTTCTATTCTGCTTCCTTTTGTTTGGAGAACCTTAACAAAAATGTACTTTAAGCATGCAAGCTAAAATACGATATTCCTGCCATAAGTGGAACTCCTATATGAAACAAAAGGGTAAATATTTATAAATTTTGAGAACCTTCAACTAAGTCTTTCCTTAACTTTGGAGAAGACACAGTTTTGCATGTGCTGACAGAATCACTGCTTCCTATATTTCTAAAGCTTGTCTCTGAATTTGGCCCATGTGAGAACAAAACAGAAGAAATTAACTCCATATGCTGTTCTTGCTGAAAGCACTCAATATATATTAAGTGTCAGTGCTGTCATTTGTAGTTTGTTTGATCAAAATGTAGTAAGCAGTAAGCTATTTTAATGTACTGGCATTTTAACAATGCAGTGTTTCTGGAGGAAAAGAATGCTCCATTCATATTTTAAAATAAATGACAATGCAGTCATAAACACACTTGAACTGAGATGTGTCTGTGAGCAAACATTGTGCGTGACCAAAACAGGGTGGGTGCGTGTCTGTGAACTGCTATATTCTGTTAGGTTTACATTTGTCTAACTCTTCAGAAAATTACTTGTGTTGTAGAATATTTTTGTAACTGATCGTGTGTGGTTTGCAACGTTGGGTGTATTTCTGGTTGGCTTTAATACTTTTTGTCTCCTCTGGACTTGTACTGATTTGAATTTTTTTTAGCTTAGTGTTCAAAATAGCTCCTGCCCTTTTTTCTGGAGTTATGTTGGCTGAGTGGAAAGTTGCTACTGCTCTGGCGGTGCTGCTTCACTCTTTGAAACGATTATCTCTACGTACAGTAGCATTTGTCCAGCATAGGCTGAAGCTCCCGTTCCTTGCTTTTTCTGCTCTCTGTAATTTCTGATTCTTGTCCCTACTAATGATTAAAGACAGCCACTCTCAGATGATTGCTTTTCATTGGTGGTGCATTTTGGGGAGACAGGTTGTGATGGAGTGTCCAGTGTTGTCAGTGTTTCATTAGAAAAACCTTATTTTCAGGTAATTAACAGGACTGAGTGGCTTCTGTGGCATTCTTGGTGCTTCCGCTGACCCAGACCTAATTATTGTGGCTGCTCAGTACCTTTGAAAAATTGAGCAGTTGGTTCATTTAGAGCCTTTCATTGAAAATAAATAAATAAATGTAGTCTTGGTCTTTAATATGGATTAGTGACTCCTGCTACTGTGAAAACGTCACGCTTTGCATTAATCATATAAGCACTTGATTTTTTTTGAAAGGCACTTGCTTGGCAGTGCTGGAGTGTGTCATCCTCCACTTACCCTTGGAATAAGGTGAGGCATTGCAGGATTTTCCACCCAGCCTCACCAGTGAGCTGCAGTCCTGGCCTGGAAGGACTATGTGTGGTAGGAGAGAGTTAATTTAGTCCTTCTCCTCAGTGCAGAGCCATTGAATAAAACCAGAAATCAGTCTCATATGTTTTGCTTAGGCTTCTACAAAAAAAAAAAAAAAAAAGTATTTGCTGCTCTGTGCTGTTGGAGCAGGCTGTTGCTGTGCGGAATAGGAGTGGGCTGGGCATCCCTGGCAGGTGTAATGCTTTGACTTGCACAGGGGACCCAGTTCAGTTGCCTGAACACTGTTGTCTAGGGCTGTTTGAGATGCCTTTGGGTTTCCTGCCAGTTTGGAGAAGCCCAGGTCTCCTATTGATCCTGTGTCAAGCCTGCCAGCCCGGCATGCATCTCTTGTGTACCCTGGGGCTTCTCAGCTGCTGGAAGCCTCTGTTCAGGTAACTGAGTCAAGGCTTGTCTGAGGCACAGGCTCAGCAGAGGAGCCTCATAGGAGGAAAATGCTCTTTTCGACCAGAGATCTTCCAGTACTCAGACCTGAAGCTGTGATAGTTCTACAGAGCTGCTGAAGCACCTAATGCTGAACACGTGAGCTCTCTAGGATGGCTTTTATGTTTCCTTATTTTTGTGTGATGTCTCGCAAGTCAGGGACCCAACAGGGGCCTCAAGTGTAGTATTGACTAGTTTCCACAGAGAATGGCCTAACTCTTCCAGAGTTGAGGTTGTCAAGTTCCTAATATGATGTCCATTAGGTGCTTTTATGAGCAATAACGCTGCTCACCTGAATGTAAGTGCTAACTGCTTAAAAATGCTGGAAAAGAGTAAGCATAAGAAGGCTTTTTGACAGGATTTGCCATTCAGTAGTTGCTTTAGAGATAAAGAATTATGTCATTTTCTTACAATGTTTGCAATACCTGTCATCTCCTATATGAACTGCTTTGCTTTTAAATCCTGCTTAAAAATACAGCGAGCCATGATGTTCTAAAAGGGTTAAACTTTTCTTGTATGCTGCCTTAACTGAAGACAGGCTTCATTTCCATGAGGCAGGTTGTATATTTTTGTATCAATTAGGTATGGTCTGAAGTAGGTTCTGTATTTTTCAAATATACATCTTTCTTTTTTGAAAATGAAGTAATGCTTAATCTTTTTTTTTCCAAAAGGCTTTAGCCATCTGTTTTTCTCTTCTGTTGTAGTTTCATAACTGGATGCTGCAGGAATTTTAAGATTTGGCATGCACTGTGCATGGGAGAGAAATGAGCTTTTTGAGATTCCATAGTTCACACCAGTCTGCTTGACTTCTGGTCGCTGCTTTCCAGCAAACTTCAGTGGTGAAGGCCACCGAAAGAACTGGATTTAACTGGGTGCTGTAGAAATTCTTGGGGGTTGCCTGTACAGGGTCAGGCTGTCGGATTGCTCAGTTCATTTCCTTGCTTTGCACAGTTGTTAAGAGGGGATTTTGTGAGCACCTGAGTGTTTTTAATTATTAAGGATGATCGCATTGAAACGTGTGACAAAAAGAAATACAGTTACAGGTCAATTCAGAATCTCCTTGAGTTAGTTTTGCTGTGAACCACGCTTTTTGTCATGGGCTTGCTCTTCTGAGTTTTTGGTTGGATTTGCATTTGCACGTTAGCCATGTAGGTAATACCGTAACAAGTAAACAAGTACAGCTTGTGCAAGGAAAGCGTCCTGCAATTTCTCCTGCTTTTTAGCTTCTTTTCTCCTTCTCAATTACATTGTACTCTGTCCTCACGCTCTTCATTGAGATCTTTGACTCCACACCAGATATTCTTCATCTGCAAATATACTTTTTTCTCCGTTCATTCCAGTTTTGACTGAGGACTTTTTGAGGGTGTATCAAACTTATTGTTTCCAAGTAATCACCACCAGCTGCCTTACAGGTCAGCCTTGTCCATTTCTTCCTGCAGTCATTAAACCAAACTTACTGTCCACATGCAAAAGCAGTTCTCCTCTGCCACCTTGCATCTCTTTCCTCTTTGTATCCAAAAGAAATCCTTGATTTCAGAAACGTAGATCTGCTCCTTTGGGCTCTCTGCCTGACTTCTGTCAGGAGGTTGACTACCAATCCTGACTCCTTAGCACCAGCTGCTTTCATTCCCTACCTTACCAAGCTAGCCTCCTGGCCCCTTTTATAGCCCTATGTCTGTTCCATGGACCACAAGTTGAGGGATTTTTTATCAAAACTGTTGGTTGCATATTGTGCAGTGAAGACATTTCAATAGGAGAGGTACGGGTCGGGTGTATGTGAAATCTTTCTTACTGCTGGCTTTTTCAGATTGTCAGTGCTGCATACTTATACCCATTTTCTATTTGCAGCAACTATTTGAGAGTATTTGAAACTCTGTGTCCAGTTCCTGAAAGACCTCATTGGTAGAAGCAGGCATGAAGTTTAGTGTCTGTACGGTAGAAAGATCTGGGTTTGTCAGTAATACTTGTTCTGAATTTTATTTGTCTTTGAGAGACAGAATTCTTTCCAGCAATTCCTTGACATAGTTTACTGTCCTAGCAGTAACAAAAATAATTGTCTAAAGCAGAAAAGATAAGGTTATATCCAAATTGTAGACAAATCCATCTTAATGGTCTTTTATTCATTTAAAGGGGTGAGGATTTCTCCTTGAATAAATAAAATACACTAACTTATGTTCTAACACAGCTTTATTTTTTGAGAGAGAAACTCTGTGTGTGTAAGTTCCTCACAGAGCTTTACAAATAAAAAAAACCTGGCTCTGTTCCTGCAGGCACTGTTACATGCATACAGTCAAGTACGTGTACTATTCCTTTGAACCCAGTGGACTTGAGCTGGAATAAAGAATTTTTTTGCAGGTTTGGATCCCTGTGAATACTCTTTTCAGCTCTTTGTGTTATGAGGTTAAATAAAATGAAGTATTATGACATTGTGTAGGCCTCATCTGAGCTGAGTCTTCAGCCTGTATAGTGCCAGCCTGTTTCTTCAATTAGTTTTTAATTGGTTGGAGAGAGCTGAAGTCCCTTTCACAGTTTAGTGTGAATAAGGAGAGGAGGAGGAGGCTGGTAAGGTTGACTAAGTCTGAGGAAACTCTTCTTATAAAACAAACCCTTCAGTTACCGTAGTAAAAGCATTCTGCTTGGGTGGCTTTCTGAAAATACGGGGGCGGGAGGGTGGTTTGTTTACTTCTAAAAGCTTACTCTGTTTACCCAGTGTACTCTGAGGGGAGTGTGTGAAGTGTGTGTTTGTTTCACTTGCCTCTCTCTCTCCTTTTACTCCTTGGGGTAGAAGCTGGCCCTGGCAGGCTGTTTGCTACCTTGCTGCGGGATGTTCCCGAGCTGCCCTCTGCACCAAGTTTGTCTTGGGTGTCCTGGAGTGGACTCTGAAACACAGGAACTATGCAGCTGAACTGAACCTTGGTTTAAGATATGCACACAGCAGTAGGGTAAATAAAGCCATCCTTGTTTTCTTCCTCTTGTTGTCTTTATTTGAAAAATGTTTTTCTGCAGCATACAGTTTATGTACATGCATCAGAGCCTCTCGGCTGGGAAGCTGCATGTTTTGGCAGTTGAGGTATAGTGTAGTTGTGGCTTTTGGCACCTGGAAAGGCATTGCAGGGACTTGGGAACTGTGGGTTAAGCATGAGCTAAAATTAGCAGAACCATAACTAACATTGCTGTTGTCTAAGGCTCTGACTCATGAGGCTTTCTGGATTCAAGAGTGGAGCTGAGATGTCACTGTCCCTTAGCAGTAGTCTTCCTCTGCTTTCCTCTGCCCTGAAGCAGAGGTAGGATGACAGTAAGGCTGCCTGGTGTGTTAGTATTAACTGCCATCAGCTTCAGTTCAGATTTGTAAGGTGAGCGTGANGGCAAGAGAATCTTAAAGTGCTTCAGCTAAATCACCCGGATCCTGAGCCCTGTGCTGTCACTGTAGGGCTTCCAAATGCACAAGCCTTTGAGATGAATCAGAAGTGCAGGCCCTTCTGAACTATAGTTTCCAGCTGCCTGCAAACCTGTAAAAATGAGCAGTGCAGAAGTAATTGTCATTTGTCTGTTGAGGCTCTCTTTGTAGTGGAGAGTCGTTATTGGGGGTTCCTTTTTATTTCTATTTTTTTTATTATTTAAGGAGACTTTCTTGAGGATTACTCCAAAGCTATGGCCAGGCTCTGCAGCTGCTTAACTGTCTGCAGCTGCTGAACTGTGATCTCTGTGGCTCTGTGTATTTATTTTAGAACAAACTGGTTTCGGGTTTTATTTCATGTGCACACTCAGTCTTCTGCAGTCATTCTGTGGGCTTTGTTTTGGGTGAGCTGCTGTATCATAGCCAACAGCACACTAGCAGATCTGATCTTTCTTTTCTAATAGATCTGTTTTGAAAAGTGACTTTGGTGGTGACCAAACCTCACAAGGGCAAAATAATTTCTAGTTCCAGGGACAACTGAATTAAAACAATTGGGGACATTTTAAGACTATCATATCGCATCAGTTTTGACTCCCATATTACCATGGCCCACATTACTGCTACTCATTTCCTTGGTGCCATCTCTGCAAGCACCTGTTAATGACCAGTCACCCTCCATGTTCACTGCCTTCTCTTTCTTTACCCAAGAAGTAGTGTTTGCTTCCTTGCTGCTGTCTGATGGGTCAGAGTTGTCTGGGTCTGCTGGATGGGTGGCATTGGCTGTTGCTGTGGGAGATGTATGTTTTGATGGGTGTGCAGCTTTGCTGGGAGCTTATGTTCATCTCCACCTGTTGGGACAGGCCCCATCACCTTTCCTGTAGGCCAGGCAGACCAAAGGCATTCCCTAAGTCAGCTATGGGCTTTCCGTTAGATACGTTGCTGCCTGATGCCATAAGAGAATAGCTGTCTTGAATTTTCTTCAGGGCTAAGACTGATGCCTGTGCTTTTAAATTCAGTGTTGTAAACTGACTTTCCCCTTTCAGCTGTGCCTGGGAAGAGTATTTGCATAGCCAGTACTGTTAATATCAAAAGCCATATTAAACAATGTAATTGGAGACTCTGGACCATTGAATACAGTTGGCAGCACATTGTATGCTGCCACTCAGCATGCACTGTGAACTTCCTTTAATTTCAGTGACTGCTCATTAAGTGAACTCTGAATCCCTTTGTTTATGGCAGTACATAGGAAGAGATTTAAAAGAACAGAAAAGAGCTGTCAGAACAGCTTAATTCTCTTTTCCAGCTAAGATCTGACTCCGCAGCCTCTAAATTTCCAAACCAACCTGTTGCTGATTTATCTGTGGTTTATTAGCAGAGGTCTTAACCTTGACAGCTCCTGGTAACACCTGACATCATTATAGCTCTGGAGTCACAGCTCTGGCCATGTTGGCAGGTGGGTGAGTCTGTCTGGCTCTTCTTAACTGCTTGACTGTATTTTTCTTCTGGTTGTACCTACCGTCTCTTGGAAAACTGATTTAGTGGTTTGTCTCTTCCTGTAGGTAACCTGAGCAGTAGTTGTATAAAGCTGTGGAAAACTTTCAAGAGAACAAGATTTTTGAACTCCTTTTTCTCTTCAAGTGCAGATCTTAACTGGATAGAGTACTTGGTATAAGTGTCTCTTAAGTCGAGAGAGTGAATATTCATGAAACTTCCCCTTGCATTCCTTTCTCTTTGACATGTAAGGAAATTTTAAGAATGGGAAAGTCCTGACCCATTTTTTACCACTTCCTCTCATACCACAAAAAGCAAAAGAATCTAGCACAGTGTTACTTGGTTTGAGGCATGTTTGGGATGGTTCTGTTTACTGTTAACACTTTTTAAAAGATCCTTTTTTAAAATACCTATGACAATGGTGTTTTCACCCATCTTTTTTGGGATTTGTGCGTGTAGAAAAGGGAATTTTGGGTTGTAGGCTTTGCTTTTAGTTTTTCATTTTCTTGCTAAAATTGTTTACTTTGCTCCCTTTAGATGGCTGCTCTAAGCTCCAGTGTCTGCATACCCTCTCAGAATACCAAGACCCAGACAATCTTAAAACAGTAAAGGAATTATTTTTCTTTCCCATGGATTCCTTTTTTCATGTAGTAAATGGGATTTGATTTTTTTTTTTTTTTCATTTTGAACTGAAAAATGACCAAGAGAAATCTTAACACCCTGAATTCTCATAGTGACTGATGTAATTGTGGGATTTTTTGACAGAGGATTGATGAAGTGTGTGATGACCCATACTGCTAGAATTGCAAACATCTAGTGCTTAAGACATGATGCCTCCTTTAGTCCATAGCTGTAAGACTGTCCAGTAGAGTGGGGCCGGGGGGGAAGGCAACTCTTCTTTCCTGCCCCCACGCCTCTCTTCCCTCTCTTCTGGGATAAATGCTACGCCAGCTGAAAGCTAGCAGCTGCGCAACAGGGGAGTGACAGAGTATGGTAATACAGAGAGCTTGGTAAAGGATGGCGTGAGGGGACTGCCCCTGACACGTCATCTGCTGCCTGTGGCAGCCTACTGTGCCATGCTGCTTCGTCAAACCCTGTCATACCTCCACACTGACAGTGCTGTCACTTTTCTAGAGCTAGGACAGCCCTTTTCTCTGGGCAAACAACACTGTTGTGGCTGATGGGGCCATGCTGTCAGTGGTTATGACAAGTTAGCTTGCTGTGGTGGTGTTTTTGAACCTTGGGTTTCTCCCTTATTTTTAGCTTTGCTTCACAGGGAAAAAGTTCTCATGTGATGATAAAATGTGTCTGAATCATCTGTCTGGCGAGCAAATTCAGCATTGTGTCGGAGGGTTTCAGCAGAAAATTTCAACCAAAGCTTACGGGGGTGGAAACCTCCCGCTATTATTTCCATGGCTTTTGTGACAAAGGGCCTCTGGATAGAAGCAAGGAGTCTTGGTCAGACCTCATGGCTGCAAATAAAAAGCCAGTAACTCTACCCTTTATTAGACACTGGAGGATCTGCAAGGGCAAAAGCTGCTGGCAGCCCAACCTCTTTCCCTCTGCCTGGAACTACAGGTTTGTTTCGGTTTGTGCTTCCATGCAGCCCTTTGTGCAAGTGTATTTTTGGATCAGGGAGCTGCTAGATACATTTCTGTGTTTCTCTGCTCCCCATCCGTTACCATAACCACCTCCTGCTCTAGCTGCCTCAGGATAAGCTGTATTGCAAGGGAAAATGGCAGTAAAAACAGGCACGTTACCTTGTGCTTTCAGTCTGTGGGTTACCCGGTCCTGGTGCTTGGTGTTCATCTTATCCATCATCAGTAACTTCAGTACCGCTGATAGCGTGGCTAATGTTGATGTAGTACCAATGCAGATGACAGTGCAGTCCCTTGTCTCCTTTCCAATTGCTGTACCAGGAAACAGAAATATGGAAATTTTTGCGTATAGATTCAGTCTTGTTGTCTGGAGTGGACCCTAATAAAGTATTTACAGTGCACAAAGTCTGCTTCCTCCTGGAAAAAAATATGCTGACTTCAGTAAATACATTTATTTTGGACAAATTTATTCTTAGGGAAGTAGAGCATGTACTGTAGGGGAAAAAATAGTACTACTTCTTTTAGCAACAGCTGTTAAAAGGAGGGTGCTTGCTTGATTTGCGATTAATGATAAAGTCAACAAGCTGTAATTTAAAAAAAGAAAATAATCTTGAGTTACTCTTGGCTATAGGAAGACTGCAATTTACCCTAACTTGTTTATGTCCACCTCATTGTGAGAACGGTCAGTATCTCTTAGGGTTGACAAAACCCCGTTAAGGCCCAGAGAAGCAGAAGCCTGCTGCCTCATTAGCCTCACAGAGTGAGTTTTCTGGCCTTCTCTTCCTTCTGTGCTGTGCTGTAGGTGGGCACAGAGGAGACTCGGTTAGGTTTGCCTCAGGTATTCTTCTACAGGGTTTGTTTCTTCTTTGGTGCCCAAGGAAGCCTTTAAAAATGGTTGGTCTTGCAGCTTTTTACATGGAATATTTGCTTGTTGCATTTCAGCATTGCTCAGGGATGGGCAGGACCGGCGGTAAGGTGAGCTGACGGGGAAGCAGGGGGAGTGAGGAGCAGAATGTGAGGCTTTTCTCCCTGTTTGAATATCTTCTGGTCTGCCTGTACGGGATATACAAGGCAGATCCTGCTGGGTTTGGAGATACAAAAACAGTGACCTAAATATAAGCAACCCTCGTGCGAAGCAAAAATAATATTTTGGAGAACAGCCGCGGAGCCTTCTTGTATTTCTGCTGATGTCATCTCTTTGGTTAGCACATATTTTGTTGTTGGGGTCTTAACTTCTTACACTGAACATCCCTCGCAGCAAAAGAGAAGTGGGGAGACATTTCTGGAAGCTGGTAACGTGTGACAGAAGTCTGTCACCTGTGCATAGTATGTACGAATAGTTCAGGATGCAATGTGTATATATGAAATCAATGTACGTTGTTGAACCATCTTAAAAGGAGGGAAAGCCTGGATGCTGATGATGAATAGCAGAAGGGGTAGCTGTCACTAGTAAGGGACAAATCTTGTCCACCCTCGGTTACTCTGGGAGGCTCCCAGGTGTGCTGTGGGGCACATAGGCTGAGCAGGGCCAGAAATCTCACTTTACAACCTCAAGCCACCTCGCTGGTAAACTAAGTAGCTTTGAAATAGTGAAGTATTTCATGTTACTGAAATGCTCAAAGTTGTAGTAAACCCCAGGCCTTTATTCTCCTATTGAATACAATTCCTTTCAGCTGTAATCAGATTTTTGTGTTTTATCCAGACAGATGTTTGCTGACCCAGGCCATGTAAAATTCCTATGACAAAATGTGCACACTTTAAAATGGGAACTTACTGGATCACATTGAGCTTTCAGACTTGATTTTGCTGAACAAGCAATATGCACATATGTATACTTGGATCTCATCTATATGCAGCAGCTGTACTGTTTTACTGTGCCTTTGCAATACATGTCATACAGCACCTATTCTTCCCTTATAGGCAGGAGGCAGCAGTACAGAAGTACATTATCTGGAGACATTTTCATGGAAATAGCTGCACAGCCAGTTTAAGCACTTCTATAGCAAAATAAAGTGCATTTATATTTCTGATTGTACCAGAAGAATTATTCCAGTTTGGAGTAGCTTCTCTAATTGAAGTAGTTTTGTTGTCACAAAAACTGTCCTGAACAAGCTTTGATTATTGAAAATGTTTTGTGCCTCTCTTTGAGTGACTGCAATTAGTAACAATCATACTGTTAAAGAAGAAATCTAGGTTTAAAATGTTCTGGGGATTCTTTTTGTGCTGATGAAAACAAACTGCATTATTTAAATATTTCTACCTTTAAGACACAGGTAGAAGAATTCTGGCTATCACATGATAAAAAAAATTCCGAGTGTATTTGAAAGGGGTTCTTTTATTACATTTTCTATTCAAAGGAAGATTTGTAGCTTTGTAAATAAAACTGCAGTATGTGTCTGGCCTTCCTCGGTGTAATTTTACTCAGTTCAAATTGATGTCCTGATCTCTTCAACCTGATGTGTTCTTATATAGTCACTGTGTTTTACCTTCTTCACTGGATCTATGTAAGTTGTCTTCCATATTGGTGTTGCATGCCAGTTTCTGGGTGGTTGGTGAGAAAAGGGTAGGAATGATGCAGCATACACAAAAAGAGTACTTACATGCTCTTACGATTTGGTGCATGTATACACAGTTACAGGAGGATAAGAACTTATTTACAGTCTGGGCTTTTTGAGCTGATTATTGTATCAAAACATGATTCCTGTACTTATTTGAACCTAGGAAGCTGCTTGTGTACATGTGTGGCTGTGGGAGTTTAATTTTTTTCTATCCCAAGGCAAGTGCCCAGTCACAGCAAAGAAATCACACACACTGTTCTCTCTCTCGCTACCCAGATGTAGCCAGAAGCTGCAGAGTAGCTTTTTGAGTACTGAAAGTAGAAGAGCTTGCGAGGGTATATAGGTTTTCAGTTACTAAAAGTAGTAGTAAAAGTTATTTTTGTTCCTTACATAAATAATTCTGTTGGTCAGTTTAGCACCTTCATTTGTTCAGAGCAGACTTGGTAAATTCTGGGTAGTTTTTTTCTATGTAAGTGTTTTGGATTTGGAGGGGGAAGTAAAGTCCTTTTTGCTTCTCATTCTACTAGAGAGTGTGGTGTAGTGGTGGAAACAACAGCAGTCAGAAAATTCTGGTGCCACACTAGGCTTTCAACTTCCCTTGTAGCTGTAGACAAGTCATCTTTTCTATCACTCCCTAATTTGCGTGCACAAATCATCTTCCATCAGCTTTTCCACAGTTTTACATCCTACAGTAAGTAGGATTTATACCTCCTGTTAAAAGCCAGAAGGTAGCAGCTCTTCGTTCGGTGGTACTGGTGTAAAACAACTAAAAAGACACTTTGCTGTTTGGGAATAAATATCAAGTGCTGACAGTTTCTCTGCACAAAAATTCTGCAGCTACGCAGCTCCGTTATTAATCCAGTCTTGCAAGACTGCTGTGTGATGGAGAAAAATGATCCCCATTTTATATCTCTGAAACTGAAATACACAGAGATTGTGGAGAAGGTGCAAGAAACCGTCTCTGTACTGATAGGAATTGTATGAGTGCAGATTTATGGTAGTACGACACTGTGTAAGTGAGGAGGAAACTGCAAGTTATACCCTACAAACTGGAGGGGAAAAAAAAAAAGAAAAAGAGAGGGGGCATTTTTCTAACTATAAGTCACGTTAATAATGAGGTAATTTGCAAGTGTGCTTGGTCATATGGGGTCAGAGTGGAAACTGTTGCAGAACGTTGTATTGAGGTAAAGCAGGACCGGTGAAGCAGAATACATGAGGAAAATGGGAAAGGTAATTCTGGAGGAGAAGTGTCCGCATGATCTACAGTTACTGATGCAGGAGCTTAAGCAAGCTTTTTGTTGTGAGGAGGGGTTTTTGTTTGTTTTCTATTTATTTTCCTTTGAGTGATGTGTAACTAAGAGTATGTGTAATGGATAAATGCCAGATTGAGGGGAAGGAAGTAATTTGTACTAGGCTCTAAATACATCCTTTCTGGATTGATGTTTCTAAAATATTTTATCCAGTGGTGGTGATATATTAGAAAATGACAGTAACCATAAGGACCAAGCTCCTGTTCGGTAGAGGTGATGGATGCCTGAAGCATGGAATTGCACTTGAAAGGCTACGTGTTGATTACTCCAGTGTGAAAAGTTCAGGGGACCTATGCTGTTTGTGTCAGCTTCACTTGCAAATAGTTGTGACAGTCTGCCTGACAGTTCAAACCGAAGTGCTTTAAAAGAGGTGTTTATGTAGAAACTATAGCACTAAAATTAAGGAAGAGAACTTGTTAAGCTCTATGAAGACTTTTAGGAATAAAGCTTATAGAATGGAGCTCAGTTACAACTCCAACAAAGCTGTGGCTGCACAGCAGGATATAGGCTTATCATTACTGTGATATAATCAGAGCTGTTGGAACATTCTGCTTAAGCTTGTTGACTTCAATATATACGTACACTGTCTGGATTAGAATTACTCATCCTTTTTTTTCGCTACAGTGCTGCAGAATTTATTCTGTGATTTATTTTCTGCTTGGACTTTAGGTGACAGCTTTTTCTTTCACATCATATCCACAAAATCAGTCCCAACACCTAATGCTTATGGAAGAGAGAATGTGAATATTGGGGGGGGAAAGTAACATTTTATTTCCTACCCTTAAAAAATGCCAAGAATTCTATGCAGAGGATTTGTTGCTATTATTTTACTTGTTTGTTGCTCCAGCATATCTGTCCTGTGACTTGCAGTGTAAGAAGAGATAGCGTAGCTCATGAGACATTTGAAATATTTATGAGGCTAAACTGCGAGAACAGCTCTGAGTTTGGTCAGAGACTAACTAACCTCTTGGCTCTGACTTTCTTGAGAAGCAAACCTCCATCACCCTTTTCAGAATTGCTAGTCTGGTTTGTAGCTGATTCTTGAAGACCAGGATTGTACAGAAATCAAATGCTTCAAAGCTAGAACACATAGGCACCTGTTCTATCTCTGATGACGTTATTTATGTGACCAAGCTGGCCATGTGTTGTCTTTACCTTATGGATATTTTCTCTTTGATTGTTTGAACCTTTTTTCCCCCTTCTGGGTGTTCTAGCTGTAAAGGTCCCTGGGCGCACGTGATCCCTATTCATGTCTTAGGAGAGGTAAGAGGGGGAAGGCAGAGTATGGCTGAGGAGAACGGGGAGCCTATATCCGTCTCCAAATTCTAGGGACACTTGCCTATGGAGAGGTTAACTTATGTTAGGTAAAGCGGGAAGTGTCTTGATGCGAGAGCTTGTCTACACTTTGGCCCTCCTGGCCCTAATTTTGGCTCTGCCAGCTTCTGGCATCCTGTTGCTGAGGGACGTGCTTCATTTGTGGGATGGCAGAGGGCCGTCAGCCCCTTGGGAATAAGGGCTGCACACATTGGTCGGCGTGCCTCAGGGAAAAGCTGGTGTTGTGTGCCTGCACATGCTGCTGGGGACAGGCCACATGCGTCAGATGTGGCTCAGGCACTCTGGATTTACTGCACGTCTTTACGGAAGGGTGTTGCAGCTGGGAGGCTGGATGTCGCAGAGGCAGAGCGCTCATAGGAGCTGTTGTGTTACCTGTGCGTGAGTAGAAGCGCATCAGGTTCTGGCATACGCAGCTGCCATGGGGAATCCCACCCTGCCCCTTTTGGGGAACTTAAAGGTTTCTTTGCATTGTTCCAGTGATGTGAGGTGACATTACAAAAACCGAATGTCTGGCTCTGGTTTACACTTTGACTTCATAAATTTTCTCCCAAACACTATTTTCATTGGCTTTGAAGTTTGAGGGTTTCAATGACCCCAAGCATCTTTGAACACTAACTGCATTGAAATGAATGAGTAAATTCACACCTCATTTGGTACTATATTGCTTGTTTGGCTGCAGAACAAACCATCCCAAACCCTGTATATGTTAAAACTGAGCGCTAGCTTTCAGCCAGAGCAGTGAGAAATAAGAGCCCCGACTCACCTGCAATGGAAAGGGTTAAAGGCTTTAGCCTGCTAGGTCGCCTGTCTGCCTTAGTCCAGCTCAGGTCCAACGAGAGCTGCAGTGCCAAGGACAGAAGTGGCACTTCCTCCGGTGGATGGCTTTGAGGAAGAAAAGCGGTTGAGAAGGTGTCGGTGCTGCGTGGGGTAACGTGTTAAACAGCAAGAGCTAGATATGCCAGTGCTCATCTGTCAAAGCCCAAGAGACAAGGTTAAATTAACAGATCAAGCTGAGATAAGTGTTTTGTGTAAGGTCTTGTCTGTGCTCAGAAACTGGAAAAGTTAAGGAGAGCTGACTTAAAGCATGAAGTGCATAAATAAAGCCATGCTGAACTCTCCTGTGAATGCGCTCATTCAGGAGACTTGCTCTTTACTGCAGCAGCCCGGTGATCTTAATTTTCCTGAGCATTCCTCCGTGGGCCTGCCCGTTGTTTTGAAGTGCTCATACTGCCAGAGTGTGGGTGTGCACACGCGTGTGCAGTGCTGGCCCTGCCAAGGCTGGTGTTCCATCTGAATGCTCCAGAAGTAAATATGCTAAAATTTTGCAGGCCTCAACTTTTGAGCTCTGTTTGTTTTAAAGATGAAAAGTGTATTCTATATCAAATATGCTGAAATATGTGGAAAATCTTATTTTGCAGAATCCAAGGAGTTTGTGTGCCCACGCATCTCTATTGTCCATGTTGATGACTCTGCACATAACTGGTTTTCCCCCTCAGTGCTCTGTGTGAACTCTGCACAGCTAAAATTGATTCCCATTCCCTTGATGGTTAGTTTACAGAGTGGATTTTATTCATTAGGCTTCTTTGACCCTAACTAGGCAAATGAATTAAAACTCCGATTTGAAATTTAATCATTTACACTAACTTATCTTCATTTCATTTACTGTAATACCCTTCTGAAAGCTTGAAATTAAAATTTTTCTTCCTGTTTATCTTCGTTTAGTGCCAGATCCTGCAGCACTTAATCTGGTAGGAGGTTTTTGCCTTTCACTGTAAGGACACCATTCTTCACTTGGCACAAATAGGTGTTGCAGTAAGTTTGAGAGGCTTTGTCTTTTACTTTGAGTGGATGGCTCTCAGCACTTTGCAAGATTAAGAGTGTATTTTGCTCCAGGAACTAACCTAGCCTCCCTTTTTATTCACCTTTCTGCTTCCAAGGAGAACTGCTTTTCACACCAGACACATTTGTGTTTACAGATAAAAAAATTTTAAATTAGAGTAAAATTGAAATCTAGGGTGAGACAAAATTACTTAATCTTTTAAGCTGTGTGCTCTATGGGATAGAGGGGCTCTGTCTCTTTATCCCTTTGCCTCATTTAATGGTACAAGGCTGGAATACAGCCTGCAAGACATCAAATCCACTTAATAAAAAATCTGGACAGCATCCAGGAGTCTCTTCTGTGGCTGCAGATGTTACTTTACAACTACTCCATGCTAAGATCCATCAGCTAACTAAAGTAGCCATCAGGCTAAAACACGATCAGGCATTTCACTACAGGATGGAGGGGTTATGGATTCTGTCTATTTTAAGTTGATATAAAATACGAAACATGACAGCGCAGGAAGAAGGGAAAGGGCAGCACGGTAGCTAACGTAGTGACCAGATTTAGTCTCCAGTTACAAACTTGGTGTGTGACAGGTAGCAAAAGGCCTCAACTTAAGACTTTGAAACAGTTGATACTGGCGGTATCTATTGGCGGTATCTATCCATCTTCACTGGGAACATAAGCAAGGAAAGGGCAGTGTTCATTTTTAAAAGCTTATATCTCAAAAAATTCTGGGGATGCAAAGGACCTTTTGTATCTTGAGGAGTGTCCTCCTGTTGGATGTTAGTAACCAGCCATAAGCTTTTCAAAGGAGAGTAGGCACAGCTTGGTGTACTGAAAAAAAATGTGAAGGACCACTACCCTTAGTTTCTTCTGTAGGGATGCTGCGGCAAAGGGCTGACCTAGCTCTGAGGGCTCTGTAGGAGTGTCTGACTTGAGTGAAAGCTAGATCAGGCTGTAACAGAAAAGTATCATATAGGAAGATTATTTAAAAAAAAAAAAATAAAAACAGCTAACAAAAAAACCTAGCTGGCTGAAAGATGTAATTTCTTTGTGCATTTTCAGCATCAGCATGAATTCGCTGTAGGTTCTGTATGTTTGCTTTTTAACCCATTCTTTAAAACAGTCATATTAAATATGCTATTAGTTTCCAGCTTAGCCGATCTTGAAAGAATTAGTTACAATCTAGTTCAGATTGCTGTTGGGCATCTTACAAACAGTAGTTACTAGCGAAATCTGTTTGGGTTCTTAGTTGTTGGTATTTTTAGGGTTTTTTTTGACCTTGAAATAGAAATGTTTCATTGATTATATCTGCAAATTAGGAAGTTTCCAATTTTTAAAAGCTGTAAGATCATTTTTTTACATTTCAAAATAGAAATAGAGGTCTCTCAGTTAGGAAATTTTTTTGCTTTTTTGTTTTGTTTACCATATCCAGTCTCTAGTGTTGGCAGGAGGTTTTGCTTGGTCTCTTGAGTATCCATGAGTTAACATGCAAGTATTGGCTAAGAAAAAATGCTGCTGGATATGAGCCAGGGGTGTGACTTTGAGGGCATTAATTAAAAGGCTTGGTCAGTTTAACTTCTTAAAAATGGTACAAATTTTTAGACTTTGGATGTACGATTCTAGGGGAAGAATTGGTGATCTATAAATAAAATAAATGGTGTTGCTTTTGAGATTGACTTCTGTAATCAGAAGTGTTAAATTCTGTTTCAGGAGGCAGCTTGGAAGCAATGTAACAACTTAATTAAACAGATTGAGCAGGAAGAGGAGGAGTTGTTCTAGTTTTGCAGTCTTTGGAACAGCTTTTTAGCTGTAAATACTGATCAAATAATTTAACTTCTTATGGCCATACCTCCATCTTAAAGCAGCTCTCGAAAGGCCACCAACATGAAATGGAGTGTCTCATGGAAAAACGATAGTGGCAGTTTCTAATGGCCTACGCCATTTCCTTGGAAACCACATGCAAAAATTTTGTAACTCTGGTAATTAATGTTTTTATTTCTTAACATGCAAGAAAATCATAGCTTTACTTTTGCAAACTATCCACATATAGCTTACTGCTGCAAAATTTATCACATTGGCTTATTCTCATTTTTTACATTTTGAAGGTCTCATTAAGCTTGGAGAGGACAAAGTCTGTAGAGGCTCTGGGGCTTTTTGTTTTGCTTAGTGTGCAAGTGTGTGACTTTGGGACCCGAGTTTAAGTGCATGGTTCCCATGTTTCTCTGTGGTGTTTTGATGCTGTGGCTGCTTCAGAGATTTCCGGTAGTTGGTGCGTTATTGCAGTTGGTAAAATCTTCTAGTTTTGTGCCTCTGAAGGGTGGCAGAAAGGTGTGTTACACTGGTGCCCCAGCTATTGAGAAGAGAAGGAGTGTTTCTCCTGGTAACCAGGCACTTTGCTGAAAGCAGGCGGTTCATAATCCTGTGGTTGGTCATACAGCAAGGTGATGCCAGAATCAGAGCTGACAAAGCAGTTCAAGATCTCATCTTTCAACACCCTCTTTCCCCGAAAGTGAGTTCATACTTCTTGATACCTTATCTGTCACGGCTGTGACTGAGGGCACCTGACAGTATTTGCAAAGTCTGGTTTCCTGGGCAGAGATAGGGGAAAGGAGCTAGCACAGCATGTCATGTTTTCACTTCCCACCCTCCCCCTTTTTTTTTTTTCCTCTTTGTGATACTAATTTAGAAAAGTGAAAGGAGGCTGCTGACAGGTGAGGAACCTTTAATTGGAGAGCTCATTGTGCATGGGCCAGGAGTGCCCATGTGTCGGAATAAATGCGGATTAATTTAGGGCTCAGTAAAGTCATCGATCAGAAAACTAAGTATGAGTTTGTATGATACTAGCTCTTCCACGATGCTCCCTGTATGGGTGCAGCATACTATATAGATCTGCCCCTTAGCTTACTACATACTTGTGTCACGGTACCTGGTGTTAGGCTACAATCTTCTTTAGAGTGTAAATTAAGAGTTTGCGCTATCTTTATAGCTTCAAGTATATATTCAAGCTTTTCAGACTTACAAGTTTTGAAGAGGGAGACTACTGTGTGTCTTAGCGCTCATTTGCTCTTTGTAGGTATCAGCCTTTTTAATTAAAAACACTAATTACTGTATAAGCATCTCAGTCCCATAATCTGGGCACCTGAGGTAGGTGATATGAACTTTCTCTTTAGACAAACCCTACAAGCTGATACCATTTTGCACTTGCTGCCCGCTCAGAAACCTTTAGTATGTTCACAACTTCTGTGCATCTTCAAAGGATAGAAGTTGCTTTGTGTAATCCAAAACGTGGCCTTAAGAAACAAAAGCAAACAAGAAAACCCTGTTGCTGTTGGTTTGGAACGGAGCTTTGAAAGACACATGGCGCCAGATTCTCCTCCTGCCCACGCTGAACTGTAATTCCTTCACGATGAGTCTGTGGATTGCAAGGAGAGGAGGAGGATGGAGGCATTACCACACTGTTGCTTCTGAGACTTGCTTTGTCCAAGTCCTAATGTGGACATTGGAATCCCTGTGGAACAGCATGTTACAGCCTGTGGCTCGTGAATCTAAACCTTCATTCTTGTATCGGTGTGTGAATATGAAACTTGCCCAGGCAGTAAGAACTATGAAGATCATCCTTTTCTTTAATTGCTATGCAGAATCTCTCTTAAATCTGTTTTAGGCAAATTAGAGGAAAAAGATTCTATTGTGAATAGTTCAGTTTTCTCGCACTGGTATTGGTGAAAGATGCACACTTTTCTTCTGTTCTGCAGGAATTGCAGGAAATTTTTCTTTTTTTCCCTCTACTGTTTCCAGATTGAAAAACAGAAGGCCTTCTGTTTGAATGCTATTTGGGCAAAAAAAAAATTATGGAAAATAGAATAGGATCTGTTTTGTAATGCGGTCTGATTAAAATGGACAATGGTGTGCCGAGAAGCCTCTTGCCTATTTTTAGTACAGAAATATATTGTTTAATGTGGGCATTTGTTTTTGATGGGTTGAAGCTACATTTCAGGCAGCATTTGTCAGTCAAAGAGTTTTATTTTAGTTACGCTTTTTGCACTTCTTATTGTGAGAATGCATCTAACACACTTGTAGTGCTTCAAAATAAGAAGGTATAACACACAATAGTTCAAGGTATCCTCAGTAATGCACATAATTGTTGTATGGAGATATTATCTTTGGTCTATAGATAGAGGTATAGGTAAGTCATGGAGCATGACTAAAGTCAAAGGATGGGTTGATGCTGCCCAGTGTCTGTCTTAAAATTTTCTCAAGGCTCTATAGTCAATGGGGACAGGAGCTGGAATTTGAATTCAAAATTCCTGGTTTACTTGCTCAAGTTTGCTAAAACTGTGTTTTCCTGGTTCTTGTTACTAATCTATTTTATTGTTTTACACCATAGTGAACTTAGACATTCATGAAGAGAGGGGCAGATAATGCTGATAACTTGTGTCTCCTTAAGGAAGTGCGGGAAGTGGAGGCTGAGTGCATGGAGGTCTGCATTCAGCACTTGGGTTTCATAGCAGATAGATGGTCTAGCACTTCACCTTCTTAAACCAGCTTTCAAATGCACTGTTACGTATGAAGTGAAAATGAGTTTGATTTCTAACTAGTTTGTGTTTTATTCAGTTGGCAGTTGTCAGGCCCCAGCTCTGCAGGGAAGAGGATCAGAACAGCGAGTTCACCACGGGTCAGGACCGGGCGGACTGTGCAAGCAGGTTTGCGTAGTGCCTGCTCTTGCCACGTGCTGCTTGGGAGGAGCAACCTATGAACTCTAAACAAAAAGCTTTTTTTTAAAAAGCATTGATTCATTATTGTTAAAATGTAGAAGACTAAATAATTCTGAAAAAAGAACATAAAAAGGAAAATCAGGTATCTGAGAAAGATCTGGTAGCCTCCTGTGAACTTTACTCTATAAAACAACATGCTCCGTTCTTTCCATTTAAGGTTTGTTGAATGGCTCTGTTGGCCTGTGCTCCTCCCTACCAGTTAGCCTGAGCCCCTGCTAGCCATGCACAAAATCCTGACCTGTGTTTAGTGGGGTTTTAATGCTCTCAACTTACTTGACTGGGGAGGTTGGTTTTACAAGCAGGCTTTTAGGTGGCCTTAAGCAGCTCTTGTTTTCTGTAGGCATTTTTTGTTATAGATTATTGGGAGGCATTTCTAAGCTCTGGTGTGGTAGGATGTGTAGTGTAAACATGTGGACTAAGCATTACTGGAGTAAATGTCTGCCTAAATGGAGTGTCTATGATTATAGGAGAGTGAGATAAGAGATCCACTTGGTCCTTCTCATGCAGTCCTCTTAACCCCTTCTTGGGACAAGCAAGGCTAAATTGGATCAGGCAAAGAAAGCTTCTACATGGAGGGCAGCTGGATGTGACATAAAATTCAGGGACTAGTAAAGGCATGCTCCTGTTACTGCCAAAAGGATGCTAAAGAACATAACTTCTGAAGACTAGGGTCAGTTTGTGTATTCTGCAATATAAAATTCTGTTGCAAAAAGCTTTAAGAAAAGATTTTGCTAGATAGTCCTCTCAAGTTTGTTTTGCTCGAGATTCTTTGCTGCAATAACTCCTTGAAAAATGAAGCTGAATCTGTCCTTGTCACTTGTTCTGAATAATGGATGAACTTGGGCTTTGTTTAATCCAGCTCATTCTGCAAACTTCGTTTGTGTTTGGTTTAAGAAAACCAAGTAATCAGCAGTACATACTACACATTCCACGCTCGGCCTCACAAATAGATGCTGTGCAGATTCAGTAGATCTGACTGGACTTGTAAAATAGTCATAGTGTCTTGCTTTGTCCCTTTTATTTTGTTTAAACCAAGCAAAGCCAGACTAGAGCTTCTTTTGAAAAGAAAAGCATAATCTCGAGACATAAGTCTTGTAGAAGCCAGTCTGTTTAGCTGCAGATCTATTAAAAAACGCCAAAATTCGGTTCACAAGGAAAATCCCGGTGTTTTGACAGCTTGTATAGTCTTGGAAAAAATATGTAGAGACCTCTGGTGGGAAGAAATGAAGGAGGAATTTTCTGTGTTAAGTGTAGAAAGTGAAGACGCAGAAGTGGAATGATCTCTTCTATGGTGTCCTCTTGCTGTGCCTGTTTTAATGATTTCTTTTTTGAAATTTCCCAGCCTTGCTAAGACTACTGGATGGTTGCAGTGAGGGAAGAACAAGCTTTGTCTTATTTTAGGGCCTTGATGCATATTCTGCAATGAGTTAGGTTGGTAGACTGCTGTTTTGATTCAGAAAGTCTGGTGTGGTAACGCTGTGAGATGGTTCAGAAGTGTGTTCACAGGCCTTAAGTGGGAGTCTGCAGTGCAGTGGGAGCAGACAGGCTAGGCCAGGTGAACACATCAGCCACCCTACCTTAATGTGCTGGTAGATGTGTCTTGGCATCTTGTACAACTACGTTGAACGATGTCTGTGTACAAAATGTTTTGAATACCCTTAACTTCCACCATGGAAGTGAAGGGGAGGTGGGGAAGAAAACCTCAAACCCCTTATTGAAATACAAATCTTCACCTTGTAATGTACTTCATCTTATAATTAGCTCAGATGGGTTTTATCTGCACGGCATTTTATTTTCTTCTTAATGTTTCTGGCTTTTTCAATCGGTGCTGTACCTTCGCTCAGCAAGAGGGCTCATTTGGCACATGCATCAACACATGACATCATTCTTACCAGCATCTTTAGGCCTGTTTAAAGCATCAGTGGTGACTTGACTGCACTTCCCGGAGTTGTAGGCAGCTGTGGAATTTCATTGATCGTGACCAACAGGAAATTCTGAAGGAAAAAAACTTAGTACAAGGCTCGCAAAAGGCCGTTGCTTGATTAGTTCATTGGCTAATGGAAATACATGGCATAGTATAGGTCCCAGTCCAGAAGACTGCACTGCAAAGAGAGCTTTTCAAAGTAATTCTCTGTAAAATGAGGAAAAGTAACGTTCATCCCAAATTAACGGTGGTGTAGAACCGATCACATTTATTTTTAACAGACCAGTAAAGAGCCTTGATAGCATTCCAGGAGTTGTGTAGAAAGCTGCGTGCTGGTATGGAGGGAGTATTGGTTCCTAATGAAAACCTCGCACGTCATGCTGGTATGCACAATGCAGAGGGAACAAAAGGTTATTTAAAAAGGAAAAAAAAATTCTTATCAGAAGTACTTTGACATTAGTCCTCAAGTAATTATTTTTACTCTTCAATAGGTGCATCTGCATGCTATTGTGCTAACATTACTGCTTCTCTTGTTAATTATACTCTTTTAAGCTGGCTTCACAAGAGTAATCTAGCAGCTTGTAATAATTAATGTGATTCAAATCAAACACAGTAAGAAGAAAACAAACTCAACCAAAAAAAGACAAAAATAATAATAATAAAAAAAAAAAAGCAAACGCCAACATTTAGGCAATTAGATGCCAAAACAAACATGCAGGCTGTAGTGGTCCGCGTACATACAAAAAAGGTACCTTGTGCATTACAGGTATTTAAAGATTATTGAATGTTATTAAATGTAATGATACCTTGTTACAAACAAATACTGTTACTATTTTCTCTCCTTTCACCAAAGGGTTGTTAGTAATTGGTCTTGCCATTGGCTTCAGTGGCCATAATTACAGTTAAGTGCATTTGCAATTCTTTCCAACAACAGGTTCTAAACATAAGTCTTTTGTAACTTTCTGTTATCGAGTGGTAAATTTGGTGGAGAAATGGGTCCTGGTTAATGTTATCTGCTTCTACTAAAAGGTTTACAACACAAGACTTAACAGGAGACTGATACCTTTTATGGTCTTCTTTCACAAATGATATTTGGAGAGTTCTGTAATCAAAATATTGTGCCAAATATTTCCTGGAATGATCAAACCGAACCTCAGAAGACCTTGAATCTTGCACAGCCTCCTTTTCAGTCAGTGAAATTTGCAGCACATAAGGTAAAGATCAGATGACATAGTTTTTTCCAGTCTGTGGAATCTTTTTATTACTTTATTTAAAAATTGTGCATATGGCAAAGTCTGGTTCCAGTATTTTATCTTATTTTTTAAAAAAAATCAGTTGTTTCAATGGGAGAATTGAAGATGCCAGAATCATGGCTTCCATCTGACAGGAAAAGCAGGCATGGTTTTGAATTATAGCTGTTTTATTAATCTGTATTTTAAATCTCATTTTAGTTGCTTAGTATGCAGGGCAGCAATGAAGGTCTTTTTCTGAGCCACAGACTTTGAAATCATAATCTTCCCTTCTTCTTTGCTGAGTAAGTTTCACTTGTAAATAATAAAATAAGTTTACTAATATAAATTGCCTTTCTTCAGGAATAGTTTCTTGTGAACCACACAGAAATGAGTAAATAGCATGTACAAGTTTATGGTAGGCTTTATAAAATACAATCTCTTGGATCCAAGCCAGATCCTTCAGTACCTGCCACTGGGTCGCTGCCTTTCATGGTGGCAGTGTCTGATGTCCCAATGCTGCTGGCTTCCTTCAGCTCCCCCTCCCCAGGGTCTGCTGCTACTTTGGCAATGCTGCATACTAGCATGGGGTGAAATGCAAAGCACCACCAAGGCAATCATGTTAGATTCCAGTACAGTATTAAATACTCCCACTGAAAGGTTGGTGGTGTTGAATTGTATAGATTGAAGCAATTACTCAGTGTGGAGATGTAGCTGTTCAGCTAAACCTTAGTTCTTTCCCTCACCCCAACCCCATCATTTTAGGGTTAGTGGTGTGTTATTCCTTACCTTAAACATGCCAGCTTTGCTGGAGCTGAATAAATGGCTATCCAAAAGCTGGTGGGTTTGAAAGAATGAAAAATGTTGTTCGTGCAGCACAGGAAATTAATTTTTAATTTTTTTTTTTATTTACTGGCCATTAGTATTTGTTTACTTTGCACCATTGTGGATTTTGTATTTGGAATGATCTCTGAGTTTACAAAGTAAACTTATGAAGGATACAAAAACTAGCCTTCAGCCCTAATTCTTCAGAAGGGATTTTATTTGCTTTTATTGTCAGTTCATGAGCAGCCCAGGTTTATGATGCTGAAGGAGGGGAGAAGTCTGAAATAGGAAATACTACTTAAATGCTTTAAATGAGCAAACTGCATTATGTGGTTTTGGCCATTTCCTAGCATCGAGATATCGCTAATAACCTTGAACGCAAATTTGCTGATTAAAATATGAGCTGGGCTTTTTCTTCTAGAAGTATATTGGCATAAAAGAGCAATGAACAGATTATGGAAGAGAAGGTTGCTCTTGGCTTCATTTGTAAAACAGTTCTACGGAGATATTTTTAAATTGTTGGATTTGTGACTTTCTTGAAGAAAATCCCTTAGAAAAACTGCTGTTCATTGTGTTTTGTTTCAGTTAAGCATGTGGTATACTTAGTGGGGAAACTCACCCTTTGGGATATTTTTTTTCTCTTCCCCTCTCTCCCCATTCCATTTTGCTAAATTTTCTGTCTCCATATTGTGATGACCTTCCTCGTTTTGTTTTGGCAAAGCACCTCTGCATGTGGATTTCTCTCATACTTGAAGGAGTAAAGGATACTCAGTACTTAACAAAATAAATATACCAGTGAAAGCCTAGGGGAGCAAGTGCTGCATTGAGGCTTGTCAACCCTTGACAATTGTTTTATGCTACTTAGTTTTTCAGAATAACTGTGTTGTGCCTACATATAGCCTCTTTACTCTTTTCTTTTTTTGAGGCACCTGGCATAGCCATGGGTCTCTTCTAGAGTACCCTGTAATGAAAAAGTATCTGCATTGCAGGAAAGCAGGTGTGGATTCATTCCTACTTTGAATCGACTCGCTTTGGTGCTGACACTGAGACTTCTCGTGTTTCCTTGCTTTGCTTTGCTGTCTTGCTTCTCTCTGCGCGTGCGTTTGCACATGTGTATAACTGTTCTTGGGCCATCTCCATTGGGCTGGCCTCCTGGTTTAGATGTTGGCACCACATGGAGCTGGGTGTGCTGCTTCACTTTTCTAGCTTGTGGCATGTTTCCCCCCTGGGGAGATGATCCAGTGCCGTTGTAAGAAAAAATCACTTGTGATGCCAAGATAAATAAGACAAGATCAAAACAGATCTAGAGGGACAAAGCGGCATCACTGTTTCCTGAGCTGGAGCTACAGAAAAGGAAGGGATCTGGGTAGGATCCTTCTTAGCTTCCCTTACAGGATCTCTGGAGATGTGAGTGCTCTTCTGATGAAAACTTCTGGAAATTTACTCTTGAAATCCTTGTGTTGGAATTCAATATTTTCATGATGATCTAAGTATACCATGAAGAATGCCTTTTTGTCTCTTACATGTTTCTGATAGCAGGTGTTCCTGTACACCTGAACAGGCCAAGACCACT
>VYZW01046742.1:0-42206 GCA_013401315.1 Balaeniceps rex
TAGAAATAAGAGACAAGCCTCTGTGTGAAATTAGCAACTTTTATTTTTCTTCCTCCCAGCAGAATGTGAAATAAGTATAATTTTCTGCTTGGATATCTTTCTACCACATGCACACAGGCTGCCTCAGCTACTCTAGGCAAGGCTTGTAGCTCAGAATTGAAGACTGGTCTGAATAAGATTGGTCCTTACCAGTCCCAAGCTAGCCCTCTATGAATTGGTGAAAAATTAATAGAAACAAAGTAAAGGCAGCATAACACAAACTCTAAGTTTAAATTGCATGAATATGAAAAGTAGTTTCTGTGATGGCCAGAAGGCTTTGGTCTGAAGTATTGCAAATAAAGGTTGTGTCAAATCATGGGTTTTAAGGTGCTAATGGTGACAGAACTAGAAAAAGATGTGTGCTGTATCAGGATTGACGTTTTGAAACAAGTCTAGCAGAAATGATGACAATCTTAAGGATATTTTAAACTGTCCTTGAAGCAATAAAAGGATTAAGGAAAAGTGTTGATCCTAAGTATATATGTGTGAGAGAGACTGTGCCATATTTACTGGTTAAAATAAAAACAATTAAAATGTACTTTTCAAGAGCTGTTCAGCAGAAAAATCTGGATTTTTGACTACTTGTGCAAGAATGATGAGTTGGAATCTACCAGGGCAAAATGAATATAGCATGTTAAAGTCTTGCCTTCAAGGAGAGCTTTTTAGAAAGGCCTGCAGTTAAGAGGAGGAATAAACTGGTAGAGAAAACAGCACAGTTAGAAACAGTTCTGCAAAATTATCTCCTCTCTTCTAGCACTTTCCAGATTAACAGTGTAACTCCCATGTCAGTATGTAAATTAAAGCTTTGCTGCTCTTGAACGTAAAATGATGTCCTAGAACAAGAAAGCCAAATCTCAAATGATTCCATACTCCATTTACTAACTGGGGTGCCGTTACCCGAGATTAAAGAAGGAAAGCTGAATTCAGGTAAAGAAAACTTTGGGTAAACCCAGATATTCTCGGTAGAGATTTATCAGGCATGAAATCGTGACCTTGGTGAAACCAGTGGAAAAACTCCTGCACATCTGCTTATGGACATTTTACCTATGCGACTGCTAGTAATCAGATTGTTAGCTCAACTTCACGTGGCTCATCATGACTTGTTTAGCAGTGGTGTTTGCACCATCGCATCAGTGAAAGATGGAAATGTTGCAATGCTAAACCTGCTACACAGTCTGCCTGTAAAGACCAGGATAAATCAGCATTTGTCTTCAGCCATTATCTAATATTAAGTAATGAATACTTCTACTTTTCTGTAGAATAGGGAAATAAAATTATATGAAGAGCATATATGAAGTTGAGTGCAATAGCCTGCCTAGATATACTGGTTAATGGAAGTCCTAGCTTCAGTGCAGTCAAGTGGATATCAAAGTCTGAAGACAAGAAATTGTCAGCAAAGCTGCACTTAGAATACAGTTAATTTATAATTAAATTTTTACATACGTCTAGATCTTGATTAGAATAAAAAGTGAAGGTAATGTAATAGCCAAAGCAGATACATCATATTCTGATGTACCATGTACTTAGTTTTGTTTGGTATTCTTTTCTTTTTGTTGTTGTTGTTTGTTTTTGTCTTTAGAAAACCTGGAACCAAGGTCCAAAGGTGTAACTCTGCCAGAATTTAACATCTCCAGAGGGAGAGATACACTTCGGCTGAGAACCAAAGGCCCTGCTATTGTGGAGGAAATGGTATGGTTATCTCGGGGCCCTTCAATAGTTTAATCATCTAGCACCTGATTTATTCTTCCCCAAGGTTGATAAGGTAAAGTAGGGAGAAAAAATCTGGATGTTAGAAAGCTTGTGGGACTTAAGAAGAAGACTGCCTTCTGCAAGGAGAAATGCTTATATGAAGTTGAAGACTAGCAGGGATAGGATGGGGCTGAGCAATCTTGAAACAGCCTGTATTTAGATGTCGTGGATCACATGGATGAATTTGAGGTAGATTAGACCAAAAGAGGGAAGGGGGAGAGGGAAAGGGGGTCGGGTTGAAGAGTTGGTTCTGTTTCTGACACTGCAGAGAGTACTGGGCTGGTGTAAGGGTTGTTGTCAGGAAAGGCTAATAATGTACATTGACATGAATATGTGTAAAACCAGGGTTAGGGTTTGAAAGAAGAAATGTTATTTATTCTGGGTTCCTCTAAAGCTGATGAGGATTTGATGAAGATCTGTATTGTCAGGAGATGTAAGGCCCCTGTGTGAGAGCTGTGTGGCTTGACGTTAGGAGGAAGGCTCAGGTTTGTGAGAAGAGGGAAAGAGAGTGGAATAATGTGTTTTACCTGCATGTTTTGTAAGTCTAGGTGGCTAGGATGGGAGTAAGGATAATCAGTGGTGAATTGCTGGTTATTTTGAAATCTGCATGGATATAGTCATACCTTTGCTCTTTTTCTTCCTTTATTTCCACAAAGCCAACTGAAGTTGAAGAAAAGGCAATTGAAAAAGTGGATGAGCTTCTTGAAACATACATGGGGATAAGAGACACTGGATTAGGTGAGTTTTTAACAGATACATTACTACAGGATTAAATAATTTCTCATTTTCTGTAGTCCAAAATTTACTGAGTACTTCAGTCTCTGGATGTAAGTGAAACGAAGTATGTTCAGGATGCAGTCTCAAAAACTTGCCTGTATTTCTCCAAATGTGTGTGTCTGATGAAAGAAAGAATCTCGCACTACAAGCCTTATGATGTAATTAATTAATCCTTGATGTAATTAATTAATCCTCTATTCTTCCTGCACGTTATCTATACACTATTGCATGAATTATTTAGTTGTTTGCCATTAACTGTCCTCACTGTATTCTTTCTGGCATATATTTTCCAGTGGAGCTTGTGTGTACCACATTTAAGGATTGTTACAGATAAGCATGTCTGCTTTTTTGCTCTTTTGCCCCTTGGCTTAGACACATCGAAGTTGATCACTAAAGTTTGCATCTGAGATCTTCATCAGTGAAAGGGCAACTATTTAGCAAGGGAACTGACACAGTAATTACACAAATTTATCAGATTCTTTAAAGCCTGCGTTCTGAAGAACATGGGAAGTTTTCCAGAATATTTACTAGCTATTACAGTCATCAATTTGTAATGAAAGAAACTATTCAACCCCAGTGTCATAAGTTCCTTAAAACTGCACCAAACTTGTCCTTGCAGCTCTTGCTTCTCTCTGTTAATCTGACAACAACTAAATAGGAACTTCTATTTGTATGTGAAGAAGCTGCAGTCTAGCTGAAGAAGTGCCGCTGTAGCCAGCTGTGGCTGGGTGTAGTCCTCATACGATCTTGTGGAACTGCTAATACTGAGACAAAAAGGAAAGTATTTATTGTTATGGTAATGTCTTAAAAAATCAGCCAAGAATTAGGAAAGGATAAGCTAAATGGAAAGCGATCTTTAAAAAAAAAAAAAGGTTTTATGAGAGAGAAGTGGAGGAGGCAAAACAGAAGAGAAAATACACCCGGCATGAAGCTAAGGGCAAAGCCGCAGGGTTGGACAGGCAGCAGTTAGCACAGAGGAATGAGAATAATAGATTATCTGAATAGCCAAAAGTCCTTTGTGGACTGCTCCTACCGGCAAGCATCTGATTGGCAGCTTCTACTAGTTTTTGCACAGGAAAAATTGTAGGTAAAGTATTATTTGTCTGCCAGCCTAAGGTCGAGGTGGGCTTCCTGGCATAGAAGAGAGAGCGGAGCTGCCCAAAACTTGTGAATTCTGTTTTGTAGGTAATAGCTAAACTTTCCAATTCCCAGAAAACTAAAAATTCTCGAAAAATCCGTTCCCAGGAACTCTAATATGTGATGCCCCTGCCATGTAATATGCTCCTGGGAGCCCTGTGTGGTGCTGACCCTCTGTTTAGGTTAGGGAGGATCCCATGTGCTGTCACTCTTCTGCAGCCTCCACCGCTCGGTCCATCTCTGGCTCAGTCTTCAAAGCTCTGAGTCTTGTGCCAGCTGTCCCTCTGGGAGCTGTTTTTGTCCTATAGCTGTTGCAGTCCTGGCTCAACCCAGGCTTCTGGAGGCTCCTGTCCTTGCAGGTTACCTCCAGGGTCCCCAGGCTCCTGGCCTTACAAGAATAAGCAGCTATAGGTGTTCTGGTTTTGGTGTCCATAGCCCAGAACCCTGAGATCCTAGGCTAGAGCATGGTTTCTTGGGATGTTGTGGTGTGCTATGCTCTGCTCTGGGACAGGGAAGCAAGTTCCCGTGGGAACTGGTGTTCCCTGTGGTTTTGGCTCTCAGTACCGTAACGGGATGGCTCTTGCACAGTAGACTGAGGAGTTCAGCTTTCAGCACATATGGCTGAGCTGATTGCCAAGCACCTGGTAGAGTTTTCACAAGAATTCCTGGATTTTTTTTTTTCCCAAAAGATCTAATGTCCTTCATCTTTCAGTACACAGTTTTGAAAGTTTCAAAGAATGCCTTAAAAGAATACTCAAAGAAGGAAGAGGTCTTTGTCCTCAAAGATACTCTCTTATTCCCAACTGGGTGGTTGTTTTGCCCTTCACCTCTTCCTTCTCTTCTTCCCCAAAAGGCAGTGAAACAAAGAGAAACTGTCAGGAATCAAAGACTACAGGGTTCACGTAGCTTTAGTTTGCACCTTTGAAGCCATTTCCTAAAGTTCAAATCTTAGAGTCGAGGGCCAACGGTGATGACAAAGAAAAAGTTTATCATTTTTAAACAATTAAACAGCTCTAGGACTCTTTAGGAAAGGAGAGCTAATCACCTGTCACAAATCTGTTCAATTAACATATGTCAGTTTTTCATATACTGGATGTGATCAGTCACCCATGAAAATGAAATATGAGGAAAGGATTCATTCAGAGAATGCCAATCACCACTCAGCTAGAAATTTCACTCGTTACTCAAGCCAGATTAGTTGAAAATGCAAGTCATCACAATGCGACAGCCGACAAGTGATTAAGATCTCAATCATTGCTCACTCCCATGTAGTTCTGTTTGTCAGAAGCTTTGGATGTCAGTTAATATTGCTCTTTCATCTCCATTAAAATGACACTTCCATGGTGTGATTGAATTCTAAAACAGCGCCCCAGTTTTAAGCCAGAAGTTAGAAGGAAAGGAAAGAAAAAATAATGTAAAATTACAGACAGAATTAAAGATGAGATAAAGCCCTTAATTTTTGCACAGTTAAGTATCTTGACAGTTTCAAGAATGGCTGGCTAAATCTACACACAAATCCCTAAGTTGGAGCAAAATGCTTGGAAAACATTTAATGGAAATGCATACACTTACTTTTTTTTGCACAGTTTTTTGTTTTCAGAGATCTAAATGCTGTTGAGATTTACATATCTGCCTTTTGAATGCAGTTTTACCTTTTTACCTCTTCTATTTTTACTGAAAACTGGACTTAATCTGCAGAAGGGACACTTGGCTCTGGAAGTGTATTCCTCAGCCATTTTACAGGCACATTAGAAACTGGGCCAAGGCTTGACTTCAGTCTTCTTTAAAACATAAATGCGCCATTGAGAGATAATTCAGGTTATTTTAAGTCCTGTCAGTGCTTTCTGGTAAAGGGTCGTGAACAGTTGATTAATAGGAGGGACTGAGGAAACAGTGTTAGTGAAAAATACTGGTGGCATTTATTTTTTAAATCAGTGAGGCTTGAATTTTTATGGACTGCATTAGGTCCCAAAGATTCTGGGTGGGAGGAAGCCTCATCTGTGGGATCCAACCTTAGAATGCTACTGATGGAAAAATTATGGCAAAAAGGGCTTCCCGTCCAACTACTTCTTTCAGCATCTTTTGGCTAGCTCTTCATCCACTGATATTTTCTTCTATTTTGTTCTATTTTTACACTTTTAGATGATTATTTCCTTTTTGTTGTTCCCTATAATATTGTCAGACATTACGTATCTTTGCATATTCTCCATCTCTGTTCAGAAGAATTTCAAATCTACTTCTCCACTCTTGACTTTATTTTTCAAACTTACCATCTAGTCAAAGTGTCCTAACAGATTTAAACTTTTGGTCACCCAAGCTTCTTCTCTTGGCTCACTAATCCAACCCAGCAATATTGGATATATGTTTTTATCCTGAAATGCTTTGACTAAAGTGATATTTGCCCTGAATCTGTTGTTTTCTGCTCCTTCTGTCACCAGACTTTCTTTCCCAAAGGATTTTACTGTATACACTCTGGGGTATATTGTTTATGACTGTTCATTTACTCTAAGAGAATAATGGGAGTTTTGTGAAAAAGGGAAAGGTAGCAAGTCTGGTTAAACAAGAAAACTTCTCCACTTCAAGAAGAATTAATGTTAAATACTGGGAACTGCAATGACACGCTTCATTTTCTGTCATGTTGTAAGGAAGCTGCATGTGAATTTTAGCTCTTTTAAAGTGTCAGGCCAGAATAATAATATTTGTTACCTTTTGATGAAGGCAAAGCTTCTGATAGCATTACAGCTAAATAAATATTAACGTTTCTATTAAGACTTCTGCAAAAGTTTTTTTGGAAGTTACAGGATAGGATATAGGTAGCAAAACCACTATGTAGGGTAGGTAATAACAGTGGCAGGCAGACCGTAGCTTTCATGGCTTGTGCCGCACGTGTCTATCAAAAGTGAAAATAAGGATTTTGTGAAAGATCTTTGAAGTTATTTTAGAGGGACTAGGTTTAAAAAGCCAACATGCCTCTTTGTTCATATTCTGGGAAGCCTGATATTGAGATTCTCAGTTAAAGTTGAGAAGACTTCTAATTCCTTTCATCACTTTTAAGTTTGCTGAACTTTTCACATTTTATGTAAAAATTTCTCAGGTATGAGCATTGCCTGAAGTGAGATTTTAAAAAGAAAAAAACCTGAAAACAATTGGGGCTATCTGGAGTGTGGAAAAATATTCTATTGGAATAAAATTCTTGTAATCACTTATTGTGCAGCTGTTACAAGAAGCAGTGGGAGAAAGGGAGGGGAATGGAGGCAATTTGGCACGGAGCTGTCACCCTCTGAGAACCAGTAGAGTTTTCTTCAAGTTGGCAAGTATCTGCTAAATGCCTTGGCGATCAGCAGTTTTTGATTCGCCTTGGGAATTACGCATTGCAAATGTCATGGCGTAAACACGCATGTTCTGCACAGCTGCGCCGAGGGGATGCCACCCCATGCCTGTGTTAACTGCCTGGAGAAATGAGAACATGTACGCTGGGTGGCAGAGAAGACTGGTCAGCCGTAGCGATCCTATATGTATGAAGCTAGTGAAGCAGGGTCCAGCTTTGCACGTTCGTGTACATCAGTGGTACAACTTGCCGGTGGAGATGGGGAAGGATGGCTTACGTCTTGCGATAGGGTTTGCTGCATGGCAATACAAGTCTGCTGGCACTAGGGGTCAGCACCAAGCTGTCGAAAATGTACAGCCAGCAGTGACGGTCCTGCAGTCCCTCCGCAGAAGCGTGTTTCAGTACATCAGGTGAATCTGGGAAGGGGAATGTGCTTTAATAAATATAGTACATTAAATGTACCCTGGCAGTGCTGAGTACAGTTGCTCAATACAGTTGAAAACACTTTTATTTGAGGCTGCTGCTTTCGCACGGCAGTGGCATTCTGACTCCTGCTTGACTGGGTTGAAAGTTGTCTTGATTGTCTAAGTTTAGTGGGTTTTGTTTTCAAGTTTGGTAAATCTATAATAAACTATTTTTAACGTTCTATTTCATAATTTGGGAAGCTCAATCCTTAAAGAAAATTGTGTCTGAAGTAACAGTTTGTTACTGTGTAATTTTGAGGTTTCGGCTAGGGCAGTTGGACTGTAATATAATGCTGTGTTGTCTTGTTTTAGTGCTGCTGTCTGTGTCATATGGCTCCTTCATATGTCTTGACCAATTTAGCTTAAAACTGGCTAAATTCCGTGCTCCCACTCTTTCTGCTGGAGCACTTGTCTAGATCCTCACTCGGTTGATGGCAACTTTTTTTTTTAATATCTTGAGTAACTATATCTAGACACATTTGCTCTTGTGTCACCTTGCACAGCTCTTCTCCCTCCGCCCCTCTCCCACTGTCTATATAGGAGAACTTCATATCCTGGTTCATACACCCTTCACCTCATTACCTCCAGGGTTGCTACTCTGTAAGTACCTTCTTATGCCGTGGAGTCAGGGAGTGTAGGGTGGTGTTGATAGGACAAATATTTGTCTTCTGCTTGTCAGGAAGAGTCCCCTGTTTAATGCCTGTTTCCCATCCAGACTCTTTTGAGTCAGGACTCCAGGAACTTCACAGGGGACACAGAAAGAATCAGCGCAACAGGGACAGGATTTCTTCTGGCAGGGAAACAGGTCTTGAGAGTCCTTGAGAACCACTCGTGGTGCCCAGGAAGCTGGATTACACTTGAACTGTCTCGATCACAGCATTTCATTTGTCAAGATTTATATAAATTTTCCTTGGACTGCTTTGTGTAGTTTGGCACACTGATACTCAGTTTGAAGCCTCATGTCTGAACGTAGTTAAAACCAAAACGTCAAATTTCTTCAGAATTACTGTTGCTGACGTCTACAATGTGGAATATGGCTCAAGTTTCCTCACAGCTTGTTGCAAGTTTGCGTAACAGCAAACACTGTTTGCCAGAAGTTCATAACTGTCAATAAACTTGAGCTGAGTTTCAAGTCAACAAAATAATATTAAGTACATTTAATAAAACTTCAGAGCAGGGGAAGTTTCTTTTCCTTTTTATCGGGGAGATTTTTGCCATGTTGATACAACACAGTGCATGCAGTAGACGGCAGACTGTCCCAGTGAAGATGGTCTTCTGTGGTTTCAGAACTTCCTTCCCTTTCTCAGGCACTGTAATACAAGTTTTCCACTTGGGTATCCCTCTGAGAAAAGGCTAGAAGCTGTCAAATCCTTCGGTGTGACACTTGAATTTGATATGCTCATGAAGAAAGTGGTGGTTACTTGATGTATAACAAAAGATGGAGGACATCTTGCAGTTTAAGGCAGGTGTGTAAAGTAACCACGAAATGAAGCAGACTTTGAGGGTTTCATCTATTGTGCAATACTGCCATTTCTTGGGAATATGAGCAGAGGCTGTGGAGCAGAGATACAGCTCAGAAAATAAGCTGCATTCAGCAGTGCTGTTGGTGCTGAGTCTGTTTTACAGAGTCTTCTTCATCCTTCAAACCATGATAGCCTGCTGCCAGTAGTTCTCCTGGCCTAGCTTAACCAGGAGAAGCTCCTGGCCTGACACTTTTCATCCTTCAGGGAGGTGCAGGTGCCGTGACCGAGAGAGGTTTGAGCCCTCACAGTTTTCATTTGCTCTAACATCCCTGGGTTGTCAGCATCCAGCGTTGTTTGGGATAGACTTGTAATTTGTTCTAGAACCTGAGAAGCTGCACAGTGGCTAAAGGTGAGGGATGAGCACAGCAGCTAAGGACTGAGACCTAAGCAACAACCTCAGCGTAGCCATTTTCGAACTAGAGTCTAAAACTTGATAAATTCTGATATTTGGGTGTTAAATAAGAGAAAATGCCATACAGCATGGGTGTACAAGATATTGCAGTCTACCTCCTGTTGTATCAGACCTCTCTGCTTTAACTTTTCTGGCTACCAAGATGTTCCTAGTCTCTGGTGGCTCTGGTGTGCAGAGCAGCAAGGCCTTTCCCATGCATTCGCACAATTTGAACCACCTGGCTGGGACTTCCAGAATAACTTTGATCTTTTTCACTTCATAGTGGCATAAGCACAAACTTTCCCAGCCTTGAGGGGGCTATGAATTAAAGATTTGCTTTTCAGAGCTGGAGGTAATAATAACTGAAGCAAACTCATGCACTGGGGTTAGTTACTCTTTAGTTTGGATGGTATTGGAAAAAAAGTATATCCAAGCAGAATAATAATGTGGCTCACAATAAATGCCTCAGTCTCTTTACTACCTGGAGGTGTTTTTTGGGTTAAAAAATTAATAAAAAAATTTTAAAAAGTTAATGTAAATTAAATAAAGTTAAGCTGAAAAATTAAAGAAATCTGTTTGAGGTCATACGGTAGTTTCTTGAGAGCGCAACTTCTTTCAGGCAGTAGCAAACATACTGTGTCCAATACCTAACAAACCAGATTTTATTTTTCTCTGTATTTTACACGACACATTAGTTGAGCCTAGTATTTGAATTCTTGTTTCCTAAAGTAGGGTATTCAAGTATTTTCTCTAGCCCCATTTATCATTACTCCTTTCTAAATGCAGGTCATGCTCAACATTTGAACTCGTAAAACATGGGTTGTTGCTAGCAAACCCATACTAGCTTGGTTGCATGTATCTGTTATGCAGGCTGTACGTTGCTTTCCATGTTCAAACCCTATGCCTTTTGGCTTTCTGTGGAAAATTTAGCTACTTTAAACTCTGAATTGCTGAGAACTTTTCTTCGTTGTTTAGAGGAGAAAAACATTCAGGTTTGCCTTTTGTTCTTTGGTTTAGACCAGCAAGCTCATATCAAACTCACTGAAGTTGGTGATGAACTGGCATGGGTCCTGTTATCGCAGAAGAGTTGTGCCTAACCTTGTTTTTAGACCTATGCTTCATGTGCCTTCAGTAAAGAATACAGAACATAATTTAATAAGATTAAAATGAAGGTTTGTTGAATTAAAAATTAAACCTCTGCCAAACAAACAGAAGAATACATAACAAGCCCTCCAAGGAAGTTCTCCCGTTTATCAGAGCAGAATGTAGCTAGTGTGGGGGGATTTAAGTACATAATTCCTATTGAATCCTAAATTCAGTAGGTAAGCTTTACGTCTCCCTAAGATGACCTTACCTGGTTTTGAAAATAGACATTCAAAAACTATCTTGGCCGTATATGATAGCTGTTACTTTCATGATAATTACATTATTTTCTTTTGTTTGTTTTTAGCTGCAACAATGGTGGAAGCTGGAAGAGACAAGAAAAACCCAGATGAATTTGCAGTGGCATTGGATGAAATTCTTGGAGACTTTGCATTTCCAGATGAGTTTGTCTTTGATGTATGGGGAGCAATAGGTGATGCTAAGCAAGGACGACTGGAATGAGAACTGTGCCGTTTATCAATTCCTATTTGAAAATACAAAATAATTTTCAAATACGTACATCAGAATTTTAATACTTTTATTGATATGAATCCAGGGTGCTCTGAATAAGTATTCTTATCTGAAGCTTTCTTTTGCAAAGGAAGGTTTCTAATGGAAATATGAAGATAAACCCAAAGTTCTGACAATTGCACATTTAAAACAAACATTTCATTTACAGGTAGAAATCACTGAGAGGAGTGTGTCAAGGAGATACATTTATACAGACATTTTATGAAAATTAGGTATTTTTTTATTGTACATACACTTTGACATCAATATTCTGAAGAGTGTTAGAGATATGCAACAAAAAGTTTGGATAATTTTATCTCTTCTTTAGAAAGGTTTATAAACTTGTTGAAAAACTACCTAGCTACACGCTGCAGTTCCCTGGTCTTTTGTTGACCTTATGTATTCACGTACACAAAGAGCTGTGGAAAACCTAAAGCCTTAGGTTTTCTTACAGTTTGGCCTGGACGTAGTCTTTTCTGCAGACAGAGCTGGGAAAAAGCTACCCTGTTTCTGAGTTCAGGAAAAAAAATATTCTTCTGAAACATGAGAACTCAGATCTTTGAATGAACAAGGCTTGCTTTCATTTGAGTCATAATACATGTGGTCTGGGTATTACTGAGATGAGTAAGTATAGGAGAAATGCTTAAACCTGGAAGCTGCTGCTTTATTCATATGCCTTATTATTGCAGTAGGAACTGCATAGGAAGAAATAAATGTTAATTTTGATTATTATTCATATATTTGAATAATATCTGTGATCTGGCACTGGAGACTAGTGTATGACTAAGTGCTTAATTGATCATTGCATATGCTAAATGATTTGCTGAGATCCTATGGAGTTCCCCTCTTGTCTGTTTTTTTTCAACATGGCAACATAGAGATATTGAAGGTGTTCAAACCTGGAAGACATTATTGTAAAGTCACAAACAATCGCAGTTTGGATGAAAATGCATGCCTAAACCCTGAAAAATACATTAATTTTAGATGTTAGGATTTCCAATTATATTGTACATAAACATATATTTTAATGGATAATATTTTACTAATAAATCTCAGGCTATTAAAAATGAACTGTCTCTTTCAACACATCTGCTATGCCTGTGTGGCAGATATTTGCTCATTTGTTTAGAAAAAGCTCTGTCAAGTGATTATTATAGCCAAATAACACATCATGAGTGTCCCTGAAAGTGAAGTTGAACAAGAATGTGGGGCCTGACCAGGGAAGGTGTCATAGCTTTTTAGTATTTTTATATTTGCATAAGCATATAAAATAATAGGTATTGCAAAAGTTTTTTCTAAATCACTACCTAGTTACTTTTCTTCAGAGGAAAATGTCTTTCACTGTCTTGCAGAGATCTCTTTAAAATAAAGATTATGCCAATAACTTTACACGTTCTATGTCAATGATTTTTTTATTTTTGTCTAAAACCATGACATTTGAAGTATCATTGAGAGAACAGGTCCTCATTCTCTTTACTGTGTTATTTAGGAAGGCTCCTAAACTCCACTTCAGTCTTTTGGACATGTTACAATAAGTGAATATTTTTTCTAGTTGTGAAATATTGCACGAAGTCTTATAAACACTGTTCAGTGGTCTTTCAGTGGGGATAATCTCCAGTTTTATAAATGCTGTTGTGACTGTTTTGCTCTTGTATCCCTGATTTAGGGACAAGCTTTCACATAATACAGATATTCCTTTTTGTGAAGTGGGTAGTACAGAGCAGTATGGAGGTCATACATTTTATTGTATTTAAGAAGTTCAAAGGTGTCAAAATGTCTCTTGATTGTACTAGTGCCTCATATCACCAGTGTGGGATGAAATCTATATGTATCTTCAAACAGGTGTGATCATTATCAATTTCTATATGTAGAAATACATATAGATACAAAAATTTAGGCTACTCAAGTTATGAGAAGTAAAAATATATAATTTTACAAGAAAATTTGAATTTTACTAAAACTTGAAAATAAAATTAAGGAAACTTTGTAAGGAGGTGGTTAAATTTTATACATCCCATTGCTCAGCTGGGGCCATGAGGATGTGTTATTTTGAGAAAGGAGTGTAATTTTAGGACAGAGAGCACAAGGTGGATAGCGTTTCTCTGTATTTAATAATTGCAGGTCTGAGCCCACAATCTTCAGTTGCAGCAGAGCACACTCTCTGTCTTGCACAGGGCTACTTTAACTAACGTACTCTTGGTAATGAAGAGTTAAAGTATTGTGGGCCATATTTATTCTTAAAACTTCTTCTAGGTGAAAAGGAAAAATGAAAAGTCAAGAATTCCCTGTCGGTTTAAAATTATTTTATATAAAATTCAAATGTGAAATTTTGTGGGAATGTTTATGTACACTAATGTTAGTAACCAACATGCCACTGATTACAAAATCAATTAAAGTTAAGATGGAGGAGTCATATTATAAAATAATACATGAAATATTGCCTGTAGCAGATAACCCCTTATGTGTTTTGGCTGTTCATTTTATTTTGAGAAATTAATGTTGTTCAATCAAAATAATCTCTGAAGCTCTAATTCTGGACAGAGCTGTCTCTTGCCATAGTGGCCTGCCTTTGTGGAGTTCATTTCAGAACTAAGATTTAAATAGTGATTGCATTTTTACTAGCATTTACTGCAATAAAGTATGTCGATACATCTTAACAATTTTTCTCAGTTCTCATTTATGCATACACCATTTCCAGCACATAAGACATAATGGTACCACTGCCCATTTAGTAGATTATTTGCATTTTCCAGCTATGCATGAGTAAGTTGTCACATGAAAATCACAGTACCTTACAAAGTATGATAAATAATGCTCTCTCTTTGTAATGATTTGTGTAGTAAATTAATGTTGTTTTACTAATGAAATACAGCCTGCAGATCCCTTTAGAACCTAGTCAGTAATGACACTAAAGTCTTTGCATGCTTTGTAGGGTGAAAATGTCATTAAATGTCACTAAAAAATCTCCCAAATTCATTTGAAGTACTAGTTCCAGTTAATGTAAGTGCTGATCAGAGTAGGACTATAAACATCTTGTTAGTGTGTGTTGCAGGCAGAGGTGAATGTTGGTGAATAGTCCTCTCAAAATCTGAGGTGGAATGAGACAAGGTCAGCCTGGATGCTATTCTAAAAGTGTCTGATTCCTTATTCTTACAATTTGGTGCACAGTTTGCAGGGAGCTGGCAGATCTATGCAATTGTTTGTGCCTTTACTTCCAGACTTACTGCTATATTCAAGATGATGGAAAATACACCACTATTTTTCTCTGCGAGCAATAGTCTTTAGATGCAACAAGGGGATTTAATGAAATCTGGTATTCATAAAGTTCTGAGCTCATAATCTTAAAAATATGATGAGCGATGAATATTTCAGATTTTTAAAAGAACTAATTTTGCAAATTACAGGTATATTTTTTTGCGACACCTTAGTATGCCAGATGTTGCTTCAGTTAAATTTGATTTTATGCAACCCTATTCATAATACAGTTGTTATTCAAATAGCTATTAATATAATCAGTGTATCTGGGAAAATCTCATCCTCTGTTCAGATTTGCACCTTGATTTGCATAATGCATATATTCTTATTTCTGTATATGATTTTCTTCACAAATTGTCTATTTCCTTTTCGTTTTTTTTCAGATAAACATAATATAAAGCTTTGAAAATCTTGTTCTTTGTATTTAAGAGTGAAATATTAAGTTAAGCTAATGTGTAGTATTTTGTTAAGAAAAAGCTATCAGGCAAGATGTGAAGCAGGGTATAAAGTTTTTAAAGTGCTGTCTGTGATGACAAAAAAGCAAATTGTAGATTTTTTTTTTCTGCTTTTTAATGTGAACTTCTGCTACTTTTCAAATTGCATATTGTTTTTCATGAAAACAGCTCTGAGAATTTGTGTTCCAAAGTCTGAATATTGTAGTAAAATGATATATTACTCTTAGTTTTCTTTCTGCCAGGAGATATTTCAGAACAATTAGAAGTCAGGGTGTTGACTATTTGTCCTTTTGAAATCAAATGCATCTTTGCCATGAACTTCAGAACTCAACTCTAGCAATAAGAGCTTAATCTGAAATTTATATTCAGTATTGTTTTCTTTTCCAGTTCTCTGACTCCCTATGTTTGTAAGGCATTTTGCCTTTAGGTGGTGTTATACTTTGAAAGATCCGTGATTTAGTTTATGAAAATACGAACAAATTTACAGGCTTGGAAGTCAAAGATAGGGAAAATCCTCAGCATTTCTTGAAGATACTTGTAAATAGTAACAGTCTTTGATTTAAAAATGTGCATCCTGCAGTACAGACTTTGTCCTCAGAAAAGGTATATTCAGTGTGTAGGATTCAGGGAATGACAACTAAAAAGAAGAAAAAGATTGAGACAGCATAAATGTAAAGAAAATCTCTCTCTTTTTTTTTTTTTAATTGAAACGCATGCACTGGCTTTAAACAGAAAAACACAAGGTCTCTAGATTGAACAGAAGCAACCTCCTGATGTGTTTAGGCTGCCCTGTCTCTCAACTCTTGTTGCTTGTAAGCAGAGAGGTTGTGAACAGCTTTTTCAGTTTTCTTTAAGTAATGACAGTCCTTACCTAAATCTCTGTTGCTGTGTCAGAGCTCTTTCAGAAAAATGTAGCTGTTGGTTTTGTAGCTGAATCATTAGTCTGGGGGGTTCTCCCAGTTCCCTGAGAACTAATGTAGATTTTCAAGTTGTCACAAAATTAGTTTTACTGTACAGTATTTGAAAGAGGAAAAAATCAGGGAGAAATAAATGTCTACTTTTCTTTGAAATGAAAGGGTATCTGGCAGTTCCACTTTTTAGAGTCATTACTGCAGTACTGCTGCTGCTGTGACCTGTGTGTAGGACGCTGAAGAGTAACAGAGAAGGTGATATCTGGTAAAATCTTTTGTCTGAAAATCATGCCAAAACCAATCACCATGTAGTAAGAATGCTTTGTAAATTATTAGGAAATTGTCACTGTGGAAAAAAGAGTAGCTGCTATTCAAAAGCTCAACAGGTAACCCCAGCTTGTGGCATAAGGTAGAGGTTTTCCAAGGGCTCAGATGAAGAACATGAATGACCACGGGAACAAATCCAACCCTTTCTTCCCAAATCCTTGTCTCACTTCCTTTAATCTTGCTGACCCAGTTGTGTTTGCTGACTGTGGTCTCTGGAAACTGATACATAAAACTGTGTGCAAAACACAGGGGCTCGCAGAAGGGCAGACAGGGTAGTGGATCAGAAAAGGCAAGTGAGCTCCTTCACATAGGATGAAGTGCTATGCCATTGCAGTTGTGAGGATAATCATTTGTTGGTACACATGAGGAAGTGGTCCTAACTTCCTTCCCCCCAGTTTCCTAACATATCCACCAGACTGGCTGGGGTGTAAATCAATGAGTAAAGATGGGAGATACTTTAGTTTCTAACCTTTCCAACTGCTAAGGGGGGTTGAGTCTGTAGGTCAGACTAGACTTGTTTTGTTTAGGTTGAAAAAGACCTTTAAGATCAAGTCCAACCATTAACCTAGCATTGCCAAGTCCACCACTGAACCATATTCCTAAGCACCACATCTACCTGTCTTTTAAATACCCCCAGGGCTGGGGACTCAACCACTTCCCTGGGCAGCCTGTTCCAATACTTGACAACCCTTTCTGTGAAGAAATTTTTCCTAATATCCAATCTAAACCTCCCCTGGTGCAACTTGAGGCCATTGCCTCTTGTCCTGTCACTTGTTACTTGGGAGAAGAGACCAACCCCCACCTCGCTACAACCTCCTTTCAGGCAGTTGTAGAGCACGATGAGGTCTCCCCTCAGCCTCCTCTTCTCCAGCCTAAACAACCCCAGATCCCTCAGCTGCTCCTCACAAGACTTGTGCTCCAGACCCTTCACCAGCTTCGTTGCCCTTCTCTGGACACGCTCCAGCACCTCAATGTCCTTCTTGTACTGAAGGGCCCAAAACGGAACACAGTACTCGAGGTGTGGCCTCACCAGTGCCAAGTACAGGGGGACGATCACTTCCCTACTCCTGCTGGCCACACTGTTTCTGATACAAGCCAGGACGCTATTTGCCTTCTTGGCCACCTGTACACACTGCTGGCTCATATTCAGCTGGCTGTTGACCAACACCCCCAGGTCCTTTTCCGCTTGGCAGCTTTCCAGCCACTTTTCCCCAACCCTGTAGCATTGCATGGGGTTGTTGTGACGCAATTGCGGGACCCGGCACTTGGCCTTGTTGAGTCTCATACAATTGGCCTCGGCCCATTGATCCAGCCTGTCCAGATCCCCCTGTAGAGCCTTCCTACCCTCAAGCAGATCAACACTCCTGCCCAACTTGGTGTTGTCTGCAGACTTACTGAGGGTGCACTTGATCCCCTCGTCCAGACCATTGATAAAGATGTAAACAGAACTGGCCCCAACACTGAGCCCTGGGGAACACCACTTGTGACTGGCCACCAACTGGATTTAACTCCATTCACCACAACTCTTTGGGCCCGGCCATCCAGCCAGTTTTCTACCCAGTGAAGAGTACGCCCATCCAAGCCATGAGCAGCCACTTTCTCCAGGAGAATGGTGTGGGAAACACTGTCAAAGGCTTTACTAAAGTCTAGGTAGGCAACATCCACAGCCTTTCCCTCATCCGCTAAGCAGGTCACACTAGAGCTAGTTCAAAGTAAATCCCTGACACAGGATTAGCGTAGATGTTGGGTACTCAGCCCCAACAGTTTTGGTCAGCAGACCTGCTTCTATGGTTCCTTGACTGCTTGCCAAGGTGCACCCACTGTCCTGCCCTGTTAATGTTTACTAGGAATGTGTGCTCGTGAATGTAGCATATAAATTAATGCCTAATGAGTATTGTAAGCCTGTTTTTTTTATCTTGGAAATTATTTTTTTTCTCTTTGGAGAGAGAGAGGTTTGTCTGAACCTAAAGGTTACAAACAACGGTCCCCAAAGCTTTTCAGTTGTGTTTCTCTAACCATTGCATATCTGAACTTTTCATGGAGGCAGAGAGAATGAAAACAAGATTCACTATAATATTCAAATTTTTGATTACTAAATATGCTTTATATTGACTTGTTTTTTCCTGTCTTCTTTTGGGATGAATAGTTAAATATTTTATTATTAATGTTTCTTTTTGGAGCATGAACTGCATTAATTAACTACGTAAAAGAAATAAGGTATTTGAATTTCAGATGAGCTCTAATTGGAGAAACATATTGCACCACAATACTTGGCAATATCTAAGAATGCCAGTTTCTGCTTACTAAAAAGATTGTTTTATTAAGTATTCCCAAATCTTTTTCTTTGTCCTTTTAATACGGAAATGAGTTTACAGAATGGTGAACAGCCAGGGAGGAAAACTTTTAGTTTAGTGGAAAAAGCTTTTAATGACAGACTTACGGTTACAAGTTGTGCTTGTAACACAGATAATCCTTTCACTTGACAACTCTTCCAGTAAAGGCCCCAATTTGTACTTCATACCTATGAACTCCCTCTGGCTTGAAACAGGAAAGAAAGCATGGTAAACCCATTGCAAGTCATATTCTCCAGGCATTCATAATATTGAAACCTCTGTGAAAACCCTTCACACATCCTTTCCAAGTATCCATATTTTCACAATGTGGATTTTGTTTCCAAAGAGTGTTTTTACAGATACTTTTAATTGCTGAGCTTAAGTTTTGAAACCAGTAAGCCTTTTTTGAAGTATCTCTAGGTAAGCTAATTTTTTAATTATCAGCTACAGAAACCAATAAACAGAATGACATAAATTTCATCTCTGTTGGTAAGAATACCTGAAATGCCCAATGGATGTTTGTCATTAGCCTGAACAAACTTGGTAGTGAACAAATTCTAATTGTAGGACTACAAAAGTAGAGGTTGACCTTGTCCTTTCTATGTTAAGAAGATAAAATAGCATGTTGTTTCATGGTCGATATGTTTTCATTATCTATGAAGGTAACCAGGAAAGAAAGGAACCAACTACGATCAAAACAAATGTTATGAAGTTACAAGTATGACCTCGTTCCAGGACCAGAAGCATTGTGAATTGAGGTGAAGCTTTAGATAAACATGATACCAGTACAAATGCTTTCTCACTTGATAAAGAATAAGGTAATACTTACCCTTTGATATCACAGATAAGTGAATATAACTTTAATGTTACTTATCTGTTCAAATATAGTGAACTGTGTACTATCTATTGAATGTGCAACTTTCTTGGCAAGGTTCTTGGCTGTAGTGAATTGCCACTAAGGAAAGATTCATGAAACTCAGCTCAGATTGATGGTTTGCTCCATAACGTCCGAGGCAGCTAAAACATTGCCTGAGAGGGAAACAGCTCTTCTCTTGAGTTGTGCTAATGGTCAAACTATTGAGCTAGAGAGTTTACTAGAAGACTTTCTCAAGAATTGATCTTGGGACTGATCTCTTTTTTTTTAAAAGAAAAAAAAAGACCTTGGCACAAAGAGTAGGCTTAGGTTAATGGGATTGCTGATGACACAAACTGGGAAAGACGACATGACTAAAAAGAATAGTGGAATATTATCCAAGAAGATGGCCTTTAAAACTTGACTAATAGAATTTTAATAGTTTAAAATGAAAGGTCATAACTTTAGAGACTAATAACTGAGAGAAGTTCTTCATTTGAGATGATAGATGAGAAATACCTTGATGCACTAGTCATTCATAGAATGACTGTAAGCCACTAAAGGACTGCATCTGGGGAAAAAAATGACTGCGGTGTGCATCACAGGGAGGAAACCCAGGAGAAGCTGGGAGGTAATGTTGTTATCCAGGGCAATGGTGAGATTTTTATCAGCAACAATGTGCTCAGTGCAGGCTTCCCCTGTTTGTTTAAACATTGGACAGGTTTAGAAAAAAGGCCTAATAAGATGATCACGAGAATCTTTAAAGATCAAACTGAAGAACCTGCATTCTTTGGCACAGTAAAAACAACAAAAAAGTGTGTTATGATGGCAAAAATCTTGAAGAGGGAAGAGTTCATCAAACTAACCAACTGCACTGCCAAAAATCCATGTACGAATTATGTGGCCATGAACTGCCTTCAGTCTGGAAACACTAAGGAGGATTTCTAACCACAAATGGAAGAGCACAATGGGAGAGTATGGGGACAAAACCCAGGCTGGTTTTAGGCAGAACTTCAACCTTTATGAAGAGAGGTTTTATGATATAGTTGCTGGAGTACCAGCAAAAAAGATGTGATCCCCCAGTAGGTTCCTTCCAGTCCCAAGAATTGCTTTGGCTGTGTTGAATTACCAGGTGTTTCAAACTTTCCCAGGCTCATTTAAACATGGACACATTTGGAAAAGGCTGATAGGATTATAAAGAGTGAAGGAAGTTGCCTTTTTGGCTGAAGTACAATGCCAAAGTCCACTTGAGGTCTCTCAGCAGGGTAGGTGATTTTGGATTTCGCTGCTCCAAAGGTGTGAAGGGAGATGGCTAAGCCAAGGCTTGCCTACTGTGTGCCAAAAGAAGGGGAGTGGTGTCAGGGAAGGGAAGGAGATGCCTCTGGAGATTTAAGCTTGCTACTCCTGCTGGGGTTGGGATGATCACTTCCACCAAGAGCTATTGACTTTTCCTTCGGTGGTAGCAGCTTGATCCTGATTTTTGTATGGATTTGGTGCACCACAGTAATTTTCCTGTCCTAGGCCTATGCTTAAAGCCAGCACTACAACTTTTGAATGCAGAAAGTCTGCCAGGGTTTCATCCTACCCCCAGGAACAGCTGAGAGAAGTTCTGGTCTTCAGCAATATTCAGGTGTAGGCACTGAATTGCCCAGGACATATGAGGGGGAAAAGCTAAGTTCTGCTTAGCTTCTATCTACAGTTGCATGAAGAAAGGGTGCAGACAACATAGTGTCCATTGGTCATGCTGTAGACTGTTGCTTGGGACACTATTTTCTCCATTCTCTAGATTTCCAGTCCTTAGTAAGTACAAAAATGTCTGAGATTTGTACCCTGCCAAACTCACAACAATGTGCTCTTCCCCTATATTTCTGGCCTTTCGAATTTGTGGTTAGTCTCCTGAATGATAAGGGGAAAGGAATTAGTAAATCGCTTTGGCTGTAATCTGTATTCAGCTCTGTGTTGAACATCCATTATTTTTATGGCTATAATAAAATGAATAGCAGTGTAACAGCTGCCTTGGGTTTTCAATTAAATGCATTAACACATATGCAAGAAAATAGCCTGTCTCAATAGTATTTATAGGGAAGAGAATATTTTTCAAGATTTGTTGCAAATCATTACTATGTCTTATTTATCTGGCATTTGGAAATGTGAGAGTGGAGTTGCAGACATGCTGCTTTATTACTTGCAGGTGGAACGTGTGATAATCAGCCTGACCACTTTGCAATATTTCTTAATGTCGACAATTTTCATTGCATAAAAATACGGCTTTCTAAGCTCGATGAACAAGAATTGTAGCCACTGCTGGTTTTAGTCAGAAGGTGGTTAGTGTTCACAGAAGGGCCTGAATGTGTATTTACAGCTTTGCTGCATTATTTTTAAAAGAAATATTGATGGCATGAGCAAAGTGTGTAAATTCCTGGTTTATTTCGATGGTTTGAGGGCGGGGAGTAAGTAGCTTTGCTCGTTGTTTCCAAACTGCTTTCTCCAACATGCTTTACTTTCTTCATCTTCGTGCCATGTCAGGATCATGCCTTTGACAGTTTCGTTTGCTTACAGCTTTCATTCTTCTCCTTTGTGCCTCTAAGCTTGCCAAACAACACTGAACAATAAGGGAGTTGCTTTGTCCACCCAGCTTAGCTTTTGTCAGGCTTTGCACTACAGCCCATTTTTCTATTCTTTCCAGCCGTATCTTGCATTCGAGGCCTCACTGTTCCCACCAACGAGTCTGAAAGAACGGTCTTATCACACTATTTTTACAGGTCTATTATTCCTTGTATGTGTACAGTAGACTGCCTGCTGTCTGTTATGTTTCCACCATAACAAACGCAACTGCAAAAGTCATTTCGATATTGGAGCAGGGAAGTTGGCTGATTAAAAGAAATAATAATTACCATCCTGCCACGTTATCTGCTTCAGCTCTAAGGCAAGTAGCAGCTTGGGAAGCTTTGTATTAAATCTTCACTCCCGTATCCAGAGTACGTAATAGGGCCTAATAGTTAGCAACAAAGCCAGCTAGGATTAGTATGAGACGGGTAGTGTTACGTATGTAATTCAGGCATTTTCCTCTTAGCACTAAACTCGTTTTATTGAATTGTTTCACTGCAGAAAGAATTGAATCTTCTATTACTGAGAGCACTTGAATAAATGAATAAATAAAATAAAAAATAACCTTGAACCATTTGGACTGTGAACTTGATAGCAGGATTGCAACCTTCTTTCTTCCCGGTGCCAGTGCATCTCCCATGATCTCACATCCAAGATCCCTTGGCTTTTCTGTTTACCAATTGGTGTTTGCTAGTTTACATAGAAACAGAGGTGGGTTACAGAAACTTGTTTATTCTAATTAATTAGGATTTCATACTGTTTCCTTATGCATCTTCTGAAATTGTTACCGTCTTAAATCTCATCGTGAGAAAAAATTGCCAAAAAATTAAGCTAGACTGGAGTGTTGAATTGTTGCAAGAGGTCCTCATCTGTCATAAATAGTTCTCAAAACATTACCCTCAAAAATCATCACAGAAAGTACTTTAGAATCCATGGCAACTGGTTCAAAAGCATTAAAAAACAAACTGAAATTATTTATATCTTATACTGTCACTGTGCAGATAGAAAACAGGTCCTGTGATCCATTTAAGTGGACAGACAATGCAGATTTTATGAATTTGAGAAGTTTATTTTCTACAGCCCATCACCATGAATTGTGTATAAGAGGGTGATGACTGATGACAGGGTTAAGTAAGCAGAAGAAAAATATTTCTATTTAAACACTTCAATTTATGGAACAGGAATGTATTTACTTTATCTGGCAAAAGAATTCTTCTTTATTGTTTGTAGTGTAGTAAACCTGGATTTTCATATTATGTTTCCACTGTCTGAGGAAGTACACAAATTTACTCTCAAGTGTCTGTCCTGAAAAGCATATAATCTAAGCCAAGACCAGCTATGTATAGACAAAAGCATAATGCAAAATAACTAGGGAACTGAAAACTAGAGATTAACAGTAGATTTTTTCCAAAAGCTTCAGGGAATGAGGATTTTAAACATTTTGCCCGTGTCTCACAGAACATGTTGGACAGAGCGAGCTGTGCAGTTCAGATCTGCCTTCACCCTGAGTGGTTTTTCCCCAGACTCTCTTTTCCCTCAGTTCTGTACGATCAACTCTTAGTCAGTATGATGTACAAGAAAAAAAGCGTGGTATTTGCTTACAAACATATGGGAACAAAGAAATGAGCTCTGCTTTGTCAGAATTCACAGAGATGCAGGTAAGATAGTTTCTCCTGGAAAACATGGAATGACACTTCCTTCTCTGTCAAGATTAAACCAACCTTTTCAGCAGTTTCTACTTCGTGTCTCTTCCCTCAGATTACTTCCAGCCAGCTTCTTGTAATTACCTCCTCATTATGCTCATGTGGGATGGGAGTTTAAAAGATGACATCACTCAGCCACATATTGTGATATGTATGAGTAATCAGTAGTTAACAATGCAACAATTAATTCCTCTGTGGCATTTTATTTGTCACTTAAAAATATTCCTTTGACTCACAGAGTAACTCATACCCTGCAGGAAAAAAATCTCAGCTCATTAGAGCTGATCTGCAGTTATCACTTGGCTAATGTCTCCACTGGGCCTCATTTATTTTAACCTCGATCTGGTATCTCACCTCTTTTTTTTTTTTTTTTTTAAAGTCCTTTTTTTTCACAGTGGAATATCTGTCTTGCTTCCAGGCAGAACAAAGGAGTAAAACAACATTATTAAAAGCAAATAAAAAAATAAAAATGTAGGGCTTTCTTTTTTTCAACAAGCCTGTATGTCAAAGTACAAAAATGGCTAAAATAAGGTATGCCATGTATGAATGTTTCCTCTGAGCTTTATAGTCTCAGTGCAGGAAGCATCAGTGTCTTCCAGAGTGTCCTGATTTGCACTAATTTGTCCTTCCTAGAGATCAGGCATGCTTCTAGTTTCTCTGTGGATTTACTTATTGCTTTAAGAGTTCAAGCTCACAGGAGTAAAACTTTTTTACCTCTTTGCCTGAATCTATTTTAAGTAAATGAAACTGAAAAGCCACCGACATCTGTTTTTCTGGAGGAAAAAAAAAAATCTCGAGTCTTCTATACTAGGTTGATCTGCGCAATAGAGATCTTTTGGAGTACTTTTTTCTTTTTTCACCCCAAATGACATGGTTTCAGCTCTCACGTGGCCTGAAAAGCATGAAGTAGCATTATAAGGCCTTGTCCAGAGCGCCCGAGGAAAGGTGCTGTCGTGCAGGTGGGGTATAGCCAGCAGCACTCCAAAGTTTTTAAGGGACTCCTGTGTTTTGGTCAGCTCAAGCAGTCTCTCTTGCAAGGATCTTAGAGGAGTGGCAAGGAGGGCCAGCTTCTGATAAAAATACTTAATGTATTTGATTCTCCTTGATGTTTTTGAGTGAAAATGTTAATGTGGCAAAACTAGAGTGGATGTTGGCCTTCTGCATCCATGTGGGGCTTCTGCCTAGGTTTCCTGCTTGGAGCGTGGCGTTGGAAAAAGGAGCGTGCAGCCAAATCACCGTTCATGCGGTGACTCTATTGCATCTGGGAACCAGAAGCCAGCTGGGAAGGCAGTCAGGGTGTGGGACTGGTAGAGAGGAGGGACTAGGCAGTTGATGCAGCAGTTGATGTGAAAAGACATGCTGGGAGCCTGGGGGCACCACTTTGGGACCAATCGCCTCAGTTCAGTGGTGGTGACCAGGAGACAGTACCTTGCACGACTGGAGTGACCGGCTTGCACACCTTGCACTTGCTCCTGAGGGAGGGCAGGGCTGCGGGGAGAGCCTGCTGATGGAGGATGCTGGAAAGGCTGAGGTGCTCCCTGTCTTCTTCATGTCAGTCTTTTCTGGTGCAGCCGGCTCTCTGGCAGTGCCTCGTGGCAGTAGAGGAAAAGGATTTTTCAACTCAAGTTCAAAAAAGCATTTTTTGGTGTGGTGGAGACTGCCTTCTCATCTACCTCTCTTATCATTGAGTGAATGCAGAATCAATCAAATATTTTACATGCTGTATACAAATGCATCATTTAACGCTGGGTTATGTAAATTCATACCTCATACAATTTGCCTTCTAAAATGTTTTCTCTATTAAATCTTAAAGTCCTTTTCTGTAGTAAATCTTGCTATACACTATCATTATTCTACACATCATGCAGCGGAGGCAGTGATGGAGTAAATGGCCTGCTAACACTCTCACAAAGGCAATCAGAGTGAATCAGAGGCAAAGACATTTTTACTCTATGCAGGGAAGACGTGAATTTTTACTGCCAAATTATTAATATATTGCTGGAAATAGGAAAATAAAATGAGTTATAAATGGACTATAAATGTGAAGGCAGCAGAATATTTAAAATGCGTGCAGATAACTACTGTGTACTGTAAGTGAAATTCCCCATATTCTTAAGTGGCAATGCCTGTTTAGAAAGATATCTGAAACGTGCTTAAGTGCTGCAGTACACCCTGTCTGAAATGATAATGGTTGAGATGGTTACGGGTAAGCTAGATTTATTCTTTTGATAAATCGGGTCTGATGGGCTTCTTTTTTTTAAGCTGAAAAATCTGTTTTGTCAAAATCAAAACTTTTTCTAAAACCATCTGATTCAGTTTGATAGCTGAAGATATTCTGTTTATACAGGGAGTTATGCACTCCTTCAGCCAGAGAACAGCCAATTGCTTCACTGCAAGGTGCACATCAAGCTGATGAAATAAATATTTTATTACTTGTAAAAAGCAGAATAGCTCAATCTACCCAGAAGGCCTAATGACTTAAGATGTGCACTTAACCAAAGTGGAAAAACGAGGTTTGGTTCCCTAACCATAATCATAGGAAAGAGGGGCTGGAGGCAGGTTGGTCACATTCCTGGCAAATAACCCCCTGCAAGTTGGTAGACTGCGCGATTGTCTCCCTTATAAGATCTTGGGGTTGTTTCAATTTAGAGTAGAAAGATTATTAAAATTTTTATTTTCTTTCTCTTTTTTTGGACACAGTTTCATACCCAGCTCTTGTTATAAAGCCATGTGACCAGACTATGTGGGCAAAAGCCCAGGAGTATATCAGGATATATTCCGAGAAACAGCTTTGGGAACATGCTGCAGCCAGAGGCTGGGACCCAAACCATTGACAAAGGAAAAGGAAAATAGGAGAAAGATTAGAAAGATATGAAGCACCAAAAGCACAAAGGACGAGTAGAAAAATATGGTCTGGAAAACAGACAATCTGCCAAATGTGTGAAAGTGAACCACATACAGATTTTATAACAGGGCTGGATAAGTTGAACAACTGCCATACAGAGTAATCTGTATTAGCCTCAGAGAGAGAATGTTTGTAAAAAGGTGTGTTTTTTATTAGAGTGGAGAGCTTGCCAAAATGTAAAGAAAAAAGAAATGGAAAAAAAGTCCATTTTTCCAATTCGGTTTGTTAAATGTGCCAGCTTAACAGAAGTACTATCAAGGATCCAGTCAGAGCAATAAAATGACTTTCAGTCATCTTTGAAAGTTGGGCAATTCTAGCCTCTTGCATAACACCTTAGTACTGATCTGGCAATTCCCGCATCCATCTCATAATTTCTGTCTGAGCTCTTAGCATACCTCTGAAATGTGTGGATAGTGATATAAAGGGCTTCAGGAGATGCAGGATCTACTATGTTGGCAGGTAAGGTGCTTTAGTGGGTCAATTCTCTTCAGTTAAAAAAAAAAAAAAACAAAAACACTAAAACAACAAAAGTGCCATTTCTTGACCTAACCGTAAGCTTCCTTTCTGTTATGAGAAATGTCTTCCCCAGTTTGATCTTCCTATGTAAACTGGTGTAAGTCTTACGATTTAAAGGCAATAGTGCTTCTATTTTGGTACCTTACGTTTACGCATACCTGTTCCTGTATCCCAGAAGTATAACTACAACTGCTTTCAACAAAACATGTGAATTAAACGTTTTTAACTTAATCTGTGATGGTTAGGGTTAGGGTTAGGGTTTGCCTTTGTTCTTGGTCTTTGTTTAAATAAAACAAGATCAGATGTACTACTCAAAGCAATCCAAATCTGAATAAAAAATCAGAAGGAAAACAGCCAAGTGATTCTTAGAGGAAGCTCTTGATTCAGGTGTGGCTGCTAAACAGCAGTTTGCCTTGAATAAGTTCAGATCCTCTTTGTTTATAGTCATTAGTCAATACATTTCTCTGGCAAAATGGGGTTCATGGCTCTGAATAGTTAAAGTGAATGGATCTCATCTTCTTTTGTGCTGGGCGTGAGATTACACTTGGGAAAACGACTGGTGCTCGTTCTGAAGGTTCCCCTTTATTCCCCCTGGCACTGAGGAAAGCAGGAGGGCCGAAACGTGCTCTGCATCTGAGGGATGCGTACTGGGAGAGTCCGGGGAGCTGGAGAGCAGCGTGCTTGAACACAGTGCTGCTTAGCTATCGCACGGCCTCCTTGTGATCTGGGGACTCTTTTGCTGGAGGATTGATGTATGTCCTGATGTACATTTTCATGTGATCATTTCAAGGCCACAGCTGTTCTGTTTGCTATGGATATGAAGCCCCCTCCCTGTCCTCACAGGAAATGCTCATGGATATGCATATCCCTGTTATTTTTTCCCAAGACTACGTATGTAAAAGCTGGAAATTATTTGACAGACTGAAGATTTAAAATCTTTTAAAATCTTTTAAATATTTTCTCTCAGAATCAACACTTCAAGAATTTAAAGAACATAAAAATATTATTAGAGCTGTATTTCTGTTCCACAGAATGATTTCCATTACTTATGAAGAGTGTTTTAGGTCTCGGTATTTGTCAGGCCTTAAAATTATGCTACGGATATCTACGGCACAATGAATAAATATAAAAGCTAATTTAAATGGTAGTGGAGAGTGGGAGTCTCTTCTTGTTCCAGGCATTTTAACCTGCAGAAATTTCTGATTACTTCTTATGCCCATTGTATATATTCCTCCTTTGTGTTTAAAGATAATAAATCTTGTATTTTCTACTTTCAATCTTTTTTCTCTTCTTTTTTAAAGAGACATTAATAGGCAAAACTACATATTAATACATTAACATGCAGTGCAGCTTTACCTTTAACAGCGAGTATACTGACCATTAATTAAATGGAAAGACTGGGTATTTAACTATTTCATAAATACATCAAGCCTACGTTCTTTGTGCTAATTCATTAATCAGAACACACTTGAAACTCTGAAATAAGTTAAGTTGTGATTTAGTAAGTAATTAACAAAAATGCCAACCAGTATGTACTGCAGATACTTCAATTTCTTTCTAAATTCTTCCTCTCAACCCCCATAAATTTTCCCATATTTGCAGAAATGCATTTCGGTTGACTACTACATTTTAAAGATTGTAATTGTGAAGACAAAGCTTGGTGAGGTCATGCTTTAGTTAATTATTTGTTTTGGCTTTATCTTTAGTAAATGCTTTGCAGCTGTTTCCAAATCATCTTCTATCAGTACAACATTGTCAGGACAATGAATTCTGCCCGGGAAGCGTTGTATGAGATACAAGAATTGTATAAGATACTGTTTCCAGTCATGAATTACACTCACATGCTCATTATACTCATCAGGGAGATTTCCAACCCTTTGAACTTTTTCTTCTGCTGGGGTTATACCAAAACCTTAGGGAAAGGACTGGGAGAAGTGTGTTTTCCACAGCCATAACACGTCAAAGCCTGCTGCCTTCCCTGCTCCCTCCTGCTCCCCTGCCCTCTTCACCAGGAGCTCCCCTCTTCTCCCGAGCATGCTGCTGGGCCCCTGGGTGCAGAGTTATGAAGCTGCAGGTCTGACCTGGAGTGGGATCAGCAGACAGAAGACATGCTTCTCAAGTAATTTTTGATGTATTCATTGCTTTTCTTGTGCAGCAGATTTACATCTCTAAATCTGATTGAGGGAAAACTAATTGATGTAATAGAGTCACCCCTTCTGCAGGAGCAAAAGGAGAAATCGGCGCAGCACAGCCCAGGAGATGAAGAGCTGGCTGGTTGCTCTGTGTGTGCTTGGTAGTGGGTTACTGCCAGCGAGTGGCTGTGCGAGCCCAAAGATGCTTCTCAGTCCTCGGTTCTGACATTTCAGGAGTCATTAGGTAGAAAACGTTATGAATAATGAACAGAGGTTACACAAAGATTGGAAGTACGGTGAATACTGAAGAGGTGGGTGTTTGGGATGATGTGGACCATTTGGTGACGTGGTTTTATCCTTCCATGGCTTCCCGGAGAAGCTTCTCCGTAGTACAATGTGACGTGTGCTCCCAGATACAGGGTAATGGGTATGTGGCTGTACAGCCGGGCCGATTGCTACCTCACAGCCACATAATGATTGCATTCTGCCCTGGGTATAGCCAAACAATATGTGTTTTAATATGGCTAGAATTAAAATTGTGCTGCTGGAAACAAAACAGGGAAGTGTTTTTTCTATGTGGGAGGCTGTCTTGGGAAGCAATAACTCAGAAAAAGACTCTGGGGTAGAGGGAGCTCCCAGTGCAACATTATAAAGGTGAATGTTTTGCTGTCTGAACAGAGGAATAGGAAATTGTTCAACCTGTAATTGCCCACAGTAAAATGGTTACTGGAATATCACATGCGGGTCTGGAAGTTTATTAATCAGGGAGTTCTAAGGGAGGAACTCTGAGATTTGGAAACCTTTCTTTGCAGTGGGATCCAGCAAAGTTTATTAAGGAGAAGATAAAGGAGCAGCTTGACCATATCTGAAGCAGAAATTTGATAACAGCAGCTCTCCTGTCTGGCTGGCAGAGGTATAATGAGATCCGTGCAATTAAATTTAAGTCTAGGAGATTTAGATTCCAAGCAGGCACATCTTAAACAGTGTGAGTGATTTGCCAGTGGAATGATTTAATAAGGATTGTAATAAATTCCCCCTTATTGGACATCTTAAAATCTGAACTGGATGCTTTTCTGAAGGAAATGCTCCAGTTCAAACAAGATGAAAACATAAAAGTCTTATGGCCCAATTTATTCAGGAGGTCAGACTGGAAGATTGTAACAATCCATTCTATCCTTCTGTTGTGCAAAAAATTGCTCAGTGGTTGGTCTGTGCACTTTCGTCATGCGAAAGGATCATTTCTTTAGCAGACTCGAAGTATATCAATTTAACAGAGAGCTCTTAAGTCCTCTTTTGTGATTCCAGATTTTGTACTAAAAGGAATGGTGGCCCTAACTCTTTTGTTTTTATTGCATTGAATTGGTTAATAAAGCTAAGAGCTGATAATGTGTTTAATGTTGCTCGTATATCTTCAGCCAGTATGAGGCAATAATGAAAAAGGAAATTACCAGATTCATTTTGCAATTTTAAAAATCCACGTCAGTGGGATTATTGCACTTTTGACTCGAGGCAGTACAAACGTGGCTTCATACAGCTGATTTCTGCTGGTCTGTGAGCTCTGCCTGCTCAAGCTACCTCCAGATACTGCTAAGTAATGGGGAAAGCATAGGTCGCTGCTGGGGGTTATCTAGCAGAATGCAAATGTACACAGTATTGCATCCTTCGTTAATGCGTTGCTGCTCCTCTCTGCTTCGTTTCTCTGCTCTATTGGACTATAAAAACTAGAATGCTACTAGAAAAAAGCTGTGCTGTTGCAGAGTTCACATGAAGATGATATTAAGAGAAACTTCCTCAAAACTGAGAAAACCATGGCAAATTTGGAAAAGAGATGGTTATGCTAAATAAATGTTAAAAACAATTTAATTGGAGAAATGTCATTTAGAACAGGTTAATTAATGGTTAAAAATACACATAGTTTAGTTACTTGAAATATCTTCGATTTGATACTCCAAGCACAGTATAGCGCAATTCTTAAAGGTTAGGATTATCCATGTTGCCTTAAGAACTAATATTTGATGTTAATGACTCTCACTCATTTGCATATTCCCAGACTTTCTGAATTAGACGTGTTTCAGCGTGCAGGAGACGTTGCTGCCAGGCATTTCACAACCAGAGGGAATTCTCTATTTCTCCTCTGAGAAAGCTGTTTCCTTCCTGCTCACCATTTTGCAGTTTTAGTACCAGAAGACCGTTGTCTTCTCTGCACCCTTGAATTCCTTCAGATGAAGATTACTTTTTTTCTGTGGCTGCTGGAAATACTGCTGCTTTCTGTTTTATTGCAACTAGATGCTCTGTTTCTTTATTCCTGACTACAGGCTTTGTCCTTGATCAGGTACATTCCTTACCTGCCCCTTTCTTTTGTAACATTTATTTAGACCTAAACGTAAATGTTTTGTAAAGAATACAGGAATAATCTCAGATGTGAATATATAACAGTCCAGCTATTCCATGCCTGCTCCTTATGGGGTCATTGGTTTGATTGTCCAGCTTTACACAGCTATTTTTGGTACGCACCAAAGCTCGGAGCCTGTACTCCCTAAATAAAGAGGCAGACAGCTAAGCCTGGGTGCTGACACACCTGGAGCAGATTGTGTGACTGTACTCCTCATTAACTCTTCCTCCAGGCTCTCTTAGCTTCATTTTCTTCAACTGGGTTGAAAGATCAGTCCTGTGGTGTTCAGTGAAGTCAGGGCCAGTCTAACATTGAAACTGCCTGGTTCCTCTGGATGTCCTCTAGCAATGCTGGAGTACCCACCTGCCCCTTAAATTTTTTCTGTGCTAATTAAGCAGCAGAAGCAGTTGCTGTGTGTATTGGAATCACACAAAATATGATAGTGATATAGTTGTTTCTATTTTATCTGATATGAAGTGCACACAGTTTTCTTAGACCATTGTTATACTAGTTGCTTGGAAATCCATGACCTATAAAGGCTACAGAGGGTATGTTTTTCATGGGTTTAGTATCATGCTGCCTGTTTTGATCTAACTGTTCATGTTACCATGAATTCACAGGTTTTTCTGAGAACCAAATGCATGCACATGCTGTAGGTTTGCAATATTTGCAGTTGCTGGCAATGAGAAATTTTTCATTGAATAATTTATTTCTATTTAGGTAATCTCTAGCTCCTTTTGAAAAGAAATGTTAAATTATTCATGGCGTACATGTTTACTTTTCTCAATACTTTAGAGATTGGCAAATATCTGAGAAGAGAAGAGAGCGTCTGTCTTCCATTACTCTGCTTAAAAGGTTTAGGAACTCCTACTCAGCAGATCAAAGAGGAAGTGAAGACCCTTTAATTGGATCACAAAGAAAACAGATTTGCTGGTCAAGTTGTGATAAAACATACATAAAAATTTTTAATGAGAGAAGAATAAAGTTAATCAAAGTCAATTCAGATTTAAAGAAAAATGTATCTTGGCAGTTTTGAGGTTAATTAACCACTTATGACATAAAAAAAACATTGGTGGATTCTCCTTTCTACATTTTAAAATCAAGATTGGATTTTAAAACCAATGTTTTAAAAGAAATATTCTGGGTCAAACAGGAATAAGCGCAGAGACATCTTGTCCCTTTATAGAGATTGCTTTGCAACTCGTCTCTGGTAGTTCTTACGAAGTGGTTTATTCGGCAGACATAAGGTATGTAAGTTTTAATATGGATCTTTTGAACCTTCTTCAAACTGTGACTCTAGTTTTCATAATGAAAAGCAGCAGGAATCCTAACTTAGATTTCTAGAAATATATTCAGTTTATTTTAATTGTGGTTCATGTGAATTAGTTAATAAATCCAATGGATAATAATGTTTTTTAATGTTGCACCTACATCTTAAGGCAATTATGTGGCAATAAGAAAAAGCAATACCTGACCTCTTTTAGCGAGGTTTATGGTCAATAAAAATGACTGTATGCCTCCTTAGTGAGTTGAGGCAATCTGAAACGTGGATTGAACATCACTAATTTTAGAAAGCAAAATGTTCTGGAGTTAGACTGGATCAGCATGTCTGAGTCACTGTTTTAATGGCACCAGACAGTAGGATCTGCCACTTGGCCCTTTGCTTAGCAAGTGTGATTGTCTCATACATGTGGTTTGGTTAGAAATACTTAATATTTGCTGATTTCATTTAAGCTAGCTCCAAGTGAAAACAAATGCTATCATGAAAAGCACAGCAGTTAGAGGTGAATTTAATAAAAGCTGTTAGGCATTAAAACAAGCAAAAGAAAACATGGGAAGATGAAAGAGTTCCCAGTAATTTGTTCACACATTGTCAAGGAATGTTGGATTTCATTTATGTTTCTTACCGATTATAATTTTTTCCTAATTGCAGTGGAGATTTAATCTGAGAAATTTGGGGCTTGCTTGTTTTTTCTAGATGGAGCAAGCCAGGCAGTGACAATATTTAAGTTCTGCATGTTGACCCTTTTCGAATTCATACCTCTGATAGGACAAAAATTTGAAGAAAATTGCACGATATTCATCGCAGACTTATACAGTACTGAAAAATTATTTCCATCTGCAATCAGATAATGTCCAGAACTGAAAAAGTCAGTTTGAAATCTTTTGTTATTGCTGCTTGTGCTGGAGCTGCAGTTATTCAGATTTTTATTTTTGGCTCACTAAGGGAGGTGGAATGGCCATGCATGCTCTGTCTTTCCCAGGGAACTTTCTGACATGACCAAACTGGCAGAGGTTCTGCTATATGAGTGTGTCCTGGGTACGTACTTTCTTTTGGGGGAGTGGAGCAACAGTCAACATTTGACTGAAATTCTTTAAGTGGCATTCCCTAGAGGGTATTTTTTCCCCCAGAGAACATTGCATTTTCCATCAACTAGATTTAAAGATAATCAGTAGGAATAACCTGTGTTATAGCATTTCTGTAGATTATTTCTGGGTAGACCCAGGACATGGAGACAGACTGAACAATGCGGTTAGTTAACCACAAGCTCAAATAAAAGTGTTAGTCTTGAATGTGGGTTGAAGTTTTTATTTATTAGTAGATGGAATCAGGCATGTGAAACACAGTATTGATTTACTGGATCAGACAATTACCATAATTTTCTCTGTATTTGTTTTTTAAAAGCTATACATAACTTTTGTACAAGAAACCAGTAATGAACAACAGGTGACTTTGGTTGTGGGCAGGGCTGGGGGGAAGTCAGGGATGTTCTTCCTGTCCTCTGTCAATTAGTGGTGACTCACCTATGCTTTGCGTCTTGGTTCCAATGTCACTGAAATGAAAGAACTTTGTTCATTTGTTCACTGCAATTTGAACAAGATGTGAGGGATTGTTATCTTTTCTGTTTTCCATCCTGTCTTATATTACTCTGTATGTTCCTGTGCTCTTGGTAAACATCTATTCTTTCTGGACCTTAAGACCCATTTCAAACAGAGAACTGACTTAGAGAACCTGATCTTCTAATTTGAGCAACCCAGCTTAGATGCTAGACGACAATGCCTCCTAATATTTCACATAGTGGTGTATATAATGAATATAAGGGGTTTATATAACAGTACTATAATAGTAAAAATAGTATTTGCTATCTCATTTCTTATGAACCCTACTTTTTTTTGCCTTCTATACCTGGTACAAGCTGAGCAGATATTTTAATCTGTGCACAGTGACTACCTCACCTTCTGCCTATGCACTTATGGTCAGTGTAGAACTCAGCAACATGCAGAAGTAATTGGGAGAATTCCTCCTCACCTACAGCTCTTTGCATTTACCTTTATTGACTTTCGTTTGTCTTCATGTTGCCTCTCTATTCAGCTGTGCTTAGATTTAGCAGAAATAATTTTTGTGTGATTTTTTTATTTTGGTATGATAAATATTTTGAGCAGATTTCCCTTCTGGCACTAGACGCATGATTTCTTACAGTTCTCTTTTTATTTTCTTTTGTTTTTTTTAAAAACCAACCCCCCAAACTTTGATTTTCAATTACATGAAGGCATTGAAAATGAATTTTGAAGTGGATATAAGGGTAACTTATGGAAAGTTAACTGTGGGGAAAAAAACTTGGAAAAGAATGAAACACCTCACCCTGGTGCATGAAGGAGATGCAGAAATTAGTCTTTAAAAAATGAAGTAGAGTCTCTTAAAGTTACTCTCAATGTATTTTTTGAGTGGATTCTTTTTTCTGAAGAAATCTTTTTTTTTTTTTATGTTAAAAGGTGACTCGTTTTATGAAGAACAAATTGTTGAATTAGTTTTTTTCTCAACTTTTAAGGAAAAAAAAGGAGAGTCAGGCTCACTAGTGATTAGGGATGTTGACAAGGGAAAAGTAGGAGTCCTGGCTTATCTCCTAGGACTATTTATAAATTTCAAATTGGACACCCAGTAGGTAAAGTCATAATTAAAAAACATCAAGCAGAGTCAGAGGAAATGTATGGTGAACCAACCAATCCTGCTGTGCAGATTTTTTTTGTCACCAGGCTGAGCAACATTTTTTGCTCTGCTGAGCAAAACCAGAAACAGTCTCAGGGTGACTTCCACAATTCTTACAACATCTGTAGAGGTGTTGTCTTAAAATAGTCCTCTACCAGCTGTTAGTCCATCTCTTCTGAGTAACACAACGAACAGCCTTTCCTTCCCTCTGCACAACAGCCTATTCTCTTGCAGAGCAGGAGGGTTTTCTTATAGCTTGTTGTTATCCCATTTTATTGGGGTCTCAGAGGCCTCGTGTTAAGGACGTGTGTTCTAAGTGGTTATAGCCAGCAGACTCTGCACCCTCCACACCCATTTGAAATTTAGTTCTCTTTGGCAGTGTTAAATTCTGTGTTCCTCTGCCTTGTCATGTCTTTGATTGCCAATGCATTGCATGTTATGGAAAAATACCAGGAAACCACATGCCCTTATTTTTTAGATTTTCCATTCTTTCCATTTCAAGATAAGTAAGAATTATGTTTTGAAATGAGTGATTCACAGGCATAATCATTCCTATTTGGCAATGATATTGAATCACAGTGTCACATACTTTAAATACAGCACAAAATTTGCTAGTATAAAGAAAATGGCCTTGCTTATATCACTGAAACTTCCTCGGTCTTATTACAGCTCTTCTTAACTTTCTTAGTTCCCTCTTCTAATGGTGCTACCTATTCATGTAGCAACAAAGTCAATTAATCAGACCTTCCTATTTAGTCAGGTGTGCAAATATACTTTACTTATCTGAAGAACAAAGAAAACAATTACTTACAATATAAATAATTAAAGTGACACAGAGAGGTGGATAGGCTGACTCGCTATAATTAGCAGGAAGAACATTTCTAAACGGAGGGATATAAATTGAGGGATATAAAGTTTTGTTTTATAGGTCTGTGAGGCCCTCTTGCCCTCACTAGATGGGCTTTACTTCAATTGGGATTTTTATCAGTGGGTTTCATATTTTTTAGCTGAGATTTGGCAGAGCCACATTATTTTTGTTCATTGCTTCAGTGGTTTTAAATTATTTTTGCTACCAGAAAAAGTTAAAAGCATCGTCTTTGCACTGGTGGTTATCATCTCATTTTATGTAGACACGGTTTTGAAACTTTTCCAAGAAGGCACAAGGCCATGTAAATCCCCAACTTGGTACTCAGGTAAGATCTCATTGCTAATTAGTCAAGCTAAATGGCTGTCACATTTAGCCCTCTAAACAGTATGAACTGACAAGCAATGTTGTCTGTGTAAGCGTGACTTAGCAGGCTATTTTTTTCATATCTGTCTTTACCCATACAGATGCAGTAAGAAACCACTATCATGAGATTAACTGATTTACCTGGAAGAGCCAAGCTCTCCATTTAGCTAACTTCATGATGATTCCATGCTTCGCTCCCACAGCATCCATCCTGGAGGAGCTGCTGCTGCTGCAGGCGGCCCCAGCACGCAGCACCGAGTGCGCTCGCCCTGCCAGCTGCCCGTCAGTGCCGGCTGCCCCTCTTCAGGGGGATGCGGGGGGGCGAGGTGGGACCGTTAATGAGACATATTACCCTCAGGAAATTATCTTCCAGTTCTTCAGCATAAGGCAGTTGAGAGATGTTGCAGAATTTGTTGCTGAACTTGAGTGTGCTTGCATGGATGGGGAGGAGATCTGCAGAATGAAGGCTGGGATGGCTTTTCTTTTTGCCGTGGTGCTTAATAGTGTAGTTAATATTGGGTTGAAGAAAAAGATCTTACTTTAGTATCACTTGTATATGGCAATCTTGAGAAAGAAGAGTGACCTCTGCCATCCAGAGTGGTCATAGGCCAGATCAGAAATCTCAGTATCTTGGCAGAAATGGTGGGACCTGAATGCTTTCAGAATGCTTTGTATAACAGCTGTTTAATATCCCCCAGCCTTAGCAGACCTTTTTCCTTCCCTCTGGAGCTGTGGTCATTACAACCCACCACACTTCAGACCCTGGAAAAAGCTGTCAACAGCCTGCTGTCCTGCCCTGTGACCTTTTGACTGAAAAGTACGTTGCTTGCCATGTGCAGGCGCAGCGTTGCAGTATCCTTCCAGCCCCATTTGGCTCCCATTTACAGTCAATGGACTGGTCAGTCAATATCAGATCAGTAACCATTAGAGCTGTTTAGAACAGGTGAAGAAGTTTTTCTCATTTTTTCCCTAGGCATGCAGTACTGCAACAGCAAAACTACCTCTGATTTTATTTCTGCAAGAGCAGAGCATACCCACAAATTATTGTCTGATATGCTTCCAAGTTATAATTTTCTCAGTTACATTTTCTGGCTTTATTCCATTCCTTTGATTTATTGATAAGATATAAAGCTTTTAGCACTGAAAGCAAAAAGTCAGATGTGGTTACCCTGGGAGCCTCTAATGAGAAAGGCAAACAAGCCGTTTACCTTCCCAGGAACACCAACTTCTTTCATTGCTTCACCTTGCCCGACCGGTGAAAAGATCAGAACTTGGCAGGTGGCGTAACTTTCTGAAGGCTTATTTTTTGACTGTAAATGCTTAACGTAATAGTATTTAATTGCTTCTGCTAAGCTTTTTTAAGTGAAAAGTAAGATGGATCTCAAAGTGATGGATGGAGACAGGGTCTAATGTGCTTTTTCAGGAGACAAATGCATTGCTGCTTCATCCTCCCTCACTCTGGCTCCACTTTCTGCAGCATTTGATCAGCTGGACTGTTCTCAGCCAGAACTAGATCAACAAATGGCTAATATTGGCTCCCTTCCTGCCTCATCGGGCTGTGTCTTGAAAGGCTACAGAGATTCAAATGTCGAAGGTACAAAGCATTGTACAAGATATGGCTACATTTGGCCATTGGAAAAAGAAAGAAAGGAAATTCAAAATCTCAGCTAAAAAGCAGCGTGGTTTCTATTCTGTCGCAGGGCCATTTGGTCTGCCTGAAAAACACTTGTTAAACTTGCCTGATACTTCAGACCTGTCACTTTTCTGACAAAATAGAGGGGAAGTAACCCTCAGAAGCAGGCCACAGACAAAACTAATGGTGTTACTCCTGGGCACTGAATCGCACTGGGAGGGCAGTTATACATCTCTTTTAAAAACAAGATAACATGGTTTCTCTTCCAGAAACGTGCTAGAATAAATCACCTTAAGTAACAGCATAGATTTCAACTTTAATTTTTTAAGTCCCCAAATAACTGTGATGGTTTTTTGGGTTTTTGTTGTGTTGTTTTTTTTTTTTTTTAAATAAATAATTTCTTAATTTAATTTTGAGTTGCCTACTTTACTGGCTTAAATTCCTATTTATTTAAATGAGTGAAACCACTTTGCAGGTCTGGCTCTTGATGTTTAATCTTTCTGCTTTCCTTTCTTAATGTGCCTGTCATTATAAAATGACATCTCTCTCTTTAGAGTGCAGTAAAGGTTATTTCATGAAATATTTGAAGGCCTTATAATCAAGTAAAGTCATGAGGTAAGATGTTGGAAAAAATATGTATAAAACATAATATTGAAGAAATTTTGACAGAAGAACTACCCATCCTGTGCAGTGCATGAGGTCTGGGAAAAAAATGCAACAGCATAGTTAAAGCTTGTATCATAATACAGAAGCTGCATTAGGCAACCTTAAATCTGGCATTTCTTAACTTTTGAGAGTTTGGCTTTGCAACCTCAGTAATGTTGTTTTTTTCTCTGTGTGTAGCTCATCTACTGTTGTCACCTAACAAACAAGGTAATTACGGTACAACAGATGTTTATCCTGAATGAAGTTCAGGGTTCTTTCCAGTAAATCTAACTGAAGTGAAGAAGAACCAAGTTACAGTAACACCCAGCATAAAATGCTTGTGTCTATATTGTCCTCTTTCACATCTACACTTCATGTTTGCCAATTTCCTTCCAATGCTCTCGGCTAATTTCTGTCTTGATGTTTCTGTTAACAAACATGTTCTGAAGATCAAATGCAAGCTAACACATGTGAATTCTCAGTTGGATAAATTGCTATGTGTCCATTTTTAAGTTAAGGTTTACGTGAATACCAGTGGAGAATGTGCATGATATTTGAAACTTTCAGGCCTTACCGTTGCCTAATCCAACCAAAACATTTGGGCACTACCTTGCCTGAGTTGTTTGGTAGCTGTATTAGTAATGTCATACATGGAAGTATGAGACTGGGAAACAGGCTAGGGCAAGGGATGGGCTTAACCTGTTTCACGCAAGATTGTTTCCAGAGACAAAAACCCATTTAGCACATCACTGTGGTTGAGTTGCTTCTGAAAGCAAGTGGCTTCACGGAGACTGTATACTAGAACTTCTGCACAGTTTTATTACTCTGCACTTTTGTAATATGAACTAAGATTTCTCACTTTATTTCTAAAATTACTCATTTGTTTCTGCAATACCCTAAGTTAGTGTGTTAAGAAGAATTGTTTAACTTTTCTTCAATAAAATACACTGAGAGAAAGCTTTTTCTTAATCTGCCTACAGTCGAAAAACAACACCCAACCAAAACTCCTAGCCTGCACTGGTAGTCCTATGACAAAATGACTTGGACAGGTTTATAAACTCTGTCTAGCATTCTTGGTCCAGAAAGAACAGTTTCCCTAAGTCTGTTTAGGTTGTTCTTTCTCTAATGCCCCAGGCATTTTTGTCCTGCTATTTTGGAGCATCCAGACTGCAAAAAAAGTTCCAATTTATCTGTTGCTTTCCTTTAATTACAGACAGCTTTTTATTTTGACTTGGAAGTCTACTTAGTACAACCATGTGATTTGTATTCATCTATTTTTCTTTTCCACTTGCTTACAACTGTGGAAGAGAAGTCCAAGGACAAGTTAAATTGACTAAAGTGAGTGGGAGTCTTTCCATTGGCTTTAAAGGGTTTGGACTGGACCACTGTAGCTCAAAAAGATGAAGCTAATTTTGTGCATATGCACTTAAATTTAGCTACGTCATTTTGAGGAAGAACAATGACTCTCTTTAGCTGTGTAAATAATGAGTTGTCTACCACTGTAACGAAATAGTTCTAGTAGCCTGTTAAATGAAATGGCTAAGCTGTTCCAGAGTTTTTTTTCTTTCTCTCCTGCCACCCCCTTCAGAGATAATATCTATATTTTTTTAATATGACTTTACTGAGTACTTTTTTAGAGATTGTGAGTTGGAGATGTATACTTTGCACTGGAGTAAGGAATGGTGAGGTTTGTGACAGCTTTTGGTGCCAGGTACGGACTGGCCTTAGGAAAGGGTCATTTATTTCTAAGGAATATCTTAAAATGAGGAGCTGGAGTAACAGTTTTCAAAAATCTTTTCAAACATGTTCAATGATCTTTTAATTGCGCTACTTTGGGAAACTGAATGCCTGGAATAGAAGAGCTCAGGTCTAGAATTTGTGTCTCTGTTGTATGACAAATGAGTGTAGATTGTGAAGAATGATTGCTATTGCTTCAGTTGTTGAGGAGACCAGCTGCAGTGTCCTGTACTGGCTAGAGTTTGCTAACAGTGATGGCTTTATGCCCAAGGAAATTGCATTGTTTGAATCCACTTAGGATGTGACTAAGGGACTTAATACTTAGGCATGGTCATAATTCATAAAGATGGGATAGTTATGTTAGCCCTGCCGAAAGGGTGAATGCGGTTGTTGAGAAAGGAAAAAAAAGAGTACAGATGCTGCTGCAGCTGGAAGCAAGGTATAAATTTAATATACAGTGCTAATGCATTCAAAGGGAACAGGCACTCTCTTTTCGCAGAATTACTTTTGCAACTCAGTTTCATTTGGCAGCACATTTCCAACCCCAATTACAAATGTAGCTCTGGACTTCCATTTTTTTCCAGCCTGAACTCTAAGCTGATTTACAGGCCAGGGATGCCATTCTGCTGAGAGGTTAAATACTGCTCAGAGGAAATAGTAACATCATGCCTTAGTTTGCTTTGAGCGGTACTTTCTAACTACATAATCTCTTTCTCCTAACCCTAACCTTAGGCTCATCTATAGGAAAGGCATAGTGATTCCAGCCCTTCCCCAGCACACAGGGAAAACTGTCATGTTAAGGTGCACATCTGCTGGTTCTCAAAGAAATCTGCTAAACTAGAACTAAAATATAGCAAAGATATGACCTATGGTCTAGAAAGATAGAAGGTACCTAAGACAACTACTGACACATTTCTGTTATTTTAATGCACGTTTTAAAATTATTTTTGAAAGCCAAGAGAAGTCAGAAAGAGATAAAAGATGTATAAGAGAGTACTAATATTATGAAAGAAGAACTCGTTGGCCTTTAACATGGGCATAATAAAGACAGGAAGAACTCTAATAGAGCAAAGCAAAAGATTTTGCACTTAATTGTCCTCTATAAAGTGGGAATAGCGGGCACACTCATGGTAGAGGAAAAGGAAAACTTGACTATTCCTCACTTACAAAGTTACTCAGCCAAGAATGCAATACAGCCATGAAAAAGCAAAATTCCTTCTTGGAAATATCAAGGGAAGTATTGCTGGTGAAGGCAAGGAAATATTCAAGTTGTTGTACATATCAGCTAATCCATAATAATGGTATCTGCTGCTTTCATAATTGTTTAAGAAAGATTCATTCAAACTGGGACTGGATTACAGAAAAAGAGATAATATTTGATGAGTTATACTAAAAGACTTCAAGTTGTTTAGATAGCAAGCAAAGATGAAATGGGGATATGATGGGAGAAGAGCTGAAACAAAACAAAAAAAATCCATGCAGGATGAGATGGCTGAAACCTCCTCTTGGGTGCAGGGACGGT
>VYZW01046742.1:48717-107096 GCA_013401315.1 Balaeniceps rex
TGTGTAAGCGCTGCTCAGCAATAATGAAAACATCCCTGTATTATCAACACTGTTTCCAGCACAAATCCAAAACATAGCCCCATACTAGCTGCTATGAAGAAAACTAACTGCATCCCAGCCAAAACCAGCACATACTTCAAGAGTAATGTGAAGAATTCTTATAAACCAGTTATTTAGTCTATTTCTTACATACTCTTCCTGTGGAAGAGAACAAGCGAATACAGTGCCCCCCTGCTTCTCCAGTAAGATCACTTTATAGATCTGGTAACTGTTTTCTTTCATGACATAACAACTCTTGATATGTACCATTCTCCCCCTTTTCCTCATACTTACGTAGTCTTCAGAATTAAATCTGTTTTTTCAGTGCTGTCTCCTGCGATGTTCAGTATTTAGCTGACTCTTAGGTAATAAGTCAATGAAGCAGTATTGAGATTTCCAAGATGATGATGATGTTGAGAGTCCTGCTTCATTCTTGCTTTCGCAGTCGTTGATGCAGTAGATGTCAACTGAGGTAGTGAGTAAGGCGATGATAAATAAGGTTGAAAGTATTTTTATAAAAAGTATATTCCCAGACTGGATTCAATGACAACAGTATTCTCAACTGGAATTGGAGTCATGCTATATTTGTTTATTGATAATTTTTTCAAAAAACCCCCAAACCAAACACAAAACAAAACCCAAACCCCCTCTGAACAGGAGTGTGGAGCCTCTTGCTGGGATCCTTAAGATGGCGTTTTTTAGCGGTGGTGTCCTGGAAGTTGAACAGATTCAGAGTTTTATAGGAGCAGACTGCTTGTTAAGACTTTGAAATGATGGTTTGCTGAACTGACTTATCTGTACTTGCATTTTAAAAGATGACCCTGTAGGCATTTACATTGTCTTTTCATAATATTAGCAACAAAATGGACACTGGGCAGCATTCAGGAGAAGAGCTGATAATAGCTTAGGTGCGAGGTTGGGTCTGCTGATTCTGTTGCAGCGTGTGAAGTTGTAAGAGAACATTTCTAAGCAGGAGGACTTGGCTGCATCTAGACAAGATGGCCAATGCCCTTTTCCAGATTTATAATCTTAAGCTGGTAATACGAAACATAACAGATGGTGTAGAAAAAGCTATTTTGGCAAATGAACTTTTTTTTTTGATTTAACTGCTTCAGGAAGAGAGACCTAGCAGATCACTTAATTCTTGCACAAAACCGGCCATCATGTAGCCTATAGAGAAACTGGCTCTACTGCAGTCTGTTGGACCAAATCAGCAGCATATTGACCAAATTACCACATTACTTCAAGTAACATTATTTTATTATCCACATGGTGGTGGTGGTCATAGCAGAAATCAGGAACACGGCACAGTAGAATGGTTGTATTGAAGCTTTAAGGGAGACAAAACTGCAACTGGAGTCACTTTGTTTTGTCCTCTGTTTCCTCTCAGAAAATGTAATTTGAAAAAAACATGTGAAGCTTTTTTTTAAGGCCCCCCCTCTTTTATGTCAGTGAGAGGTATTAATTACAAGTACTGCAGATCGCTTTTTTAAAAGCCGTAGGCAATCACAGCATGCTTTATTTCTGTTCCATGATTTTAAAATCACGTAAGTTTCCTTAGCCTTGAAGAAATATTAACTGTTTTTCACACAACATACAGGCATTAGTAAGCTGAATGAAATGTAGGAATTTCCCGGCTAGAACCGAACACTGGACACTTAAACTGGCATGATGAATGCTTGCATATACCTTCTGCACTCTGATGTGCTGCATTCCTGAGGAAGAAGTTGAGCTCTGACTAAAAGGAGAGATAAACGGTCTCAGCAAAAGGATGGAAAGAGGTTACTCAATGCAAATAAAATACCATCAAAGATGAAGCAGTAGAAGAGAGGGTCTGAGACTGTCAAAGGTATTTTCTTTCACTGAATTATGTATTATGCACTAGAGAGGAGAAGGAGGTTTCTTCAGGCTATGGGCAGCCTGTCATGTTTGTGAAGTTTTCAATTACAAACCAATTACAAGGAAGAAATTCTAGGCATTGTCTGTTTATGGTTTACCTCAAACTCTTTCAAATTATTTTTCTCTTTTTAATGAGAAAGGGTCATTTCTTTTATGCAAACAGTGACTCTGCAAATGATTCTGTATTTCTTGCTCTTATTTGCGTAAGAGCATAAACAGTGCCATTAACTTTAAAAGGACAGTCATGTCAAAATAAGTGTGGCTCTCTTAGAATGTGACCCACTTACGAGTTTTTATCATGGTTCTAATCCGTACAACCGAACACAAGTAGTTTGCACAGAATCTGTGCTAATGGGTAAACACGAATTATACCTAAAATACAGGACAATTCTAGAATGGTTTTAAGAATAAATTCTTACCCTTTTTATTTAAATCAGCAGGGTAATGGTATATGTCAACACATGTGTTTGATTTGGGTACGTTTTCTGTTCTGGACCACCTCATATTCTTTCTCAAGAGCCAAGAGAGAGTGATCTCATATTATGGCTTTCCAAATGGTGCTAATTAAGGACTTTTCCTGCCAGGTGCTCAGCATGCCCTGCTCCTATTGCTTTCAGTTGTGGTTGAGGGCACGCTGAATTCTCTGGGATACAACCCTATTATTTATGAGTTTAAGTTAGCATTGCCAAAAGGAATACGACATTAGAAAATAAACAGCACTGAGGTTTACTTTGAGGATCCCCTGAATTAGCTGGTTTTTTTTTTCTTTTTTCTTGGGAATATCAACGTCTACATCTGGAAAATATCAGTGTGACATATAAATACCGTCTGACCACTAATTTCACAGAACAGTCTTTATATACGACTTGCGGGAAATCAATTTTATGTTAAAGGAATAAGGATCTAAAGTCTCCTACTGACTTAAGAGCTCTCTGGAGCAGTAACTAACGCTGCTTTCCTTCTTGTAACATGACCCAACCTCTGTTTCAAAGCTCAGTGTTGTGGCCAATTAATTATTGTGTAGTTTCCTGATAAAGCCTCAAATAGGCTAATCCTTGGATATAATACCGTGCATGGTTATTGCTGACAGCTTCCTTTGTTCCTGAAAGCCGCAGTATGTGCCTTTTACTTTCTTTTAAGAAAAAACAGATCAGAAATGTGAAATGTAGTAGGTTGTCAATTTTTTTCATTAAATTGTGTATGTGAGGCATCTGGGAATGAAGAAAGGGGCATGTTTTCAGCTTTAAATTTTTCAGCAAGATAACAACTTGCAGAAAGTGTAATCGCAAGGGAAAATCTTTCCTCTTACCCTCTGGGGACTTAGTCTGCATCCAGAGAACCAAGTCCCTTGTAGGACAGAGATGGTTAAGAGAGAGGAGAGAGAAAGGTTTTCTGGTGTTCAAGCTCAGGTGTGCCAGAGCCCAGGGCTTAGGAAATGTCCCCTGTGCCTGTGGGTCAGCCAGCAGGAGCTGGAGAAGGGATCAGGAGAGCTGAGGGCTATGGTAAAGTCAGAGCTGCAGCTTCACGGGTGGATTATTCCTTTCATTCTCCAGTATCTCTGTAGGGAAGAGACATTCTATCTGTTTAGTCAACACTGGAAGACAGATAGAGCTCTTCTACTTCCCTAGTCATGGAAAAATAATGTTTTTTTCTTGAAGAAAAGTACAGTAGAAAAACAGGTATTCTGCTACCTCTGGTTTCCTATATATTCTTGTTGGGTTTTATATTTAGGATCCTGCTTCGGCATTTCCATCACCTATTTCAAAGGCAGCCTGTAACAGCTGGCAAAAGCTAACTAGTGCTGACATACCACTGATAAGAAAGGGAAATATTTTTTTTGAAATGGAGGGGCTTTTTTTTTTTGTTTTTTTTTTTTGGTGTCTCTCTAACTGGAAGAGAATGTTTGCATTTCAGAGGAAGAAGAAAGCAAGACTTGTTCACCCCTTAGTGAGTGGTTAGTGCCGCAGAGCTGCTCTGGAAAACACGTATTTGGATTTCCATCTGGTTTTGTAAGTGCCAGCCCTCTGTGGTTCAACAGTTTGAATTTCTTTGGAATGATGCTGTTAAACACGGTGGGGTGTTTTTTTCCTCAGATAGTACAGAAAGAACAGTACATCACTTAAAAGACTTCTCGCCTCTTCTGGCATCCCTGTGAAACTGCATCTACTTAATCAGAATCGGGAAAAAAAAAAAAAGTAAAATTCGTGGGCTGAGATAAAGACAGTTGAATAGGACAGAAAAGGAAGGGAAAATAATAATAATAATAATAATAATGATAAAAGAATATACAAAATAAGTGATGCACAATGCAATTGCTCACCACCCACTGACCGATGCCCAGCCAGTCCCTGAGCAGCAACCGCTGCCCCCTGGCCAACTCCCCCCAGTTTCTATACTGAGCATGACGTCGTGTGGTATGGAATAGCCCTTTGGCCAGTTTGGGGCAGCTGTCCTGGCTGTGCCCCCTCCCAGCTTCTTGTGCACCTGGCAGAGCATGGGAAACTGAACAGTCCTTGACTAGGGTAAGCACTACCTAGCAACAACTAAACCATCAGTGTGTTATCAATGTTATTCTCATGCTAAATCCAAAACACAGCACTACGCTGGCTACTAGGAAGAAAATTAACTCTATCCCAGCTGAAACAGGACAGATGTATAAGATGAGTTGTAATAAATTTCTAAGAAGAAATAATAAAATAAAGAAAAATAAGATAAATAAATATATAAAATAAAATAGATTACTAAAATTAGAATTACTATATTAATAAAATATAAAAATTAAAATAATAAAATCAGTTCAGCTGAGCTAATAAAGACAGCAGCAAATAGACAACACTGTAAAATTCAAAGTTTAACAATTGGAGAAATGAAAGAAGCTTTGTGGTGGCTCTCTGTCACTGCATTACCAGACAGCTGTTAAATACCACTTTCATGTCACTGCGTAGTAAGCTTCACACAACAAAGGAGTTACAACAGAGGTGGCTGTTCTCTGTCAGTACCTCTGAGCAAGGTAAATTACTAAAATTACTGTGATGAGAATTTTTCCATTTAATTTTTTTTTCAGATCTTAGCAAAAAAACTTAGTAAAACCTGCTCCCCAACAAATTGGATTTTACTGCATTGCTTCTTTAATCTTGAGGTCTGCTTTGGAAAAAAAATACATTGCTGAATGAAGGCAGACAAGTTATTCTCGAGGTGTAGCTTTTTCAGAACAACCTCTGCATTTTAAAAATTATTTCAAATTTATAATTAAAATACATTTCTGGACTTAACTCTGTTTGAAGCCAGCATGGAGAACTTCAATGAGCAAGCAGGGGTTTCTATCAGCTATGATCTCAGCGATGTTGCAACATTCCTGCTGTAAAACCCAGATGCTATCGCAGGTGATAAATACATCTGCGTGGTAGGGAAAGATTGAAGTTGTCTGGGGAAGAGCAGCGTAGCCAAAATGTTGTGTAATTAAATGGGGCAACCCCTGACTTCCTGGAATAAGGTATAAAGATGCATTTTCTTAGCCACCATGTTGTAATCTGAGAAGCTCAGCACTGCTGGAACTTGGTCTCGTCTAAGAGCTGTTGTGAGAGGGGGAGCGCTGCGGTGGTCCGGTGCCTGAGCGCGCCTGGGTTTAGCTCCAAGAAGCTGTAACTGGCCCATGTTACAAATACTGCATATGGCTGCACATGAAAACTTTAATGTTCAGTAAAACATTTCTGGAAAGCTTTCCCCTAGAGCCTTTCAGTTTAAAATAGTGTTTTATGATCATGATTCCACTTTCTTTGAGATGAACGATAGTATTTCTGGTAATTTCATGGCCTATTGGAAACCAGTCCCAAGTTAGTACGCGTGTTGTCCTGCTGCAGTACAGCTTATAGCTAAGCTCTGCTGAAAGAAAATGTATAAACCCAGTGTTTTTATAAAGCACTGTTTAGGATGCAGAAATACGATGATGTTGTGCCAAATACCTAACATTTTCACACATCTGGACAAGGCTCACATGCTACCTGGGTCTGCGGTGTACTGATTTGGAGGGAAGACTCTCTGCACAAATGTGCTCCGCGTTTCCATGCTGCCAAATGAGGATGGCAGGCTTTTGTCTGGGGGAAGCTTGGCTGAACATTCCTACTGAGCCAGCTGGTGCTGGGGAATATCATGTATATTTTATGATCTGTTAGGGAATACAGATGAGTCCCCACAGAGGTTTGTCTTCCTAAAATGGGACTGAGGTGGAATCTAGGTGCCTACTTCAGAACCCTGCAGATGTTTATATCTGCATCTTTTAATTTCCTCCTTTCACAGGTCTGTTGATCAGACAGGAGGCATTGACCACTCTGTGGTAGATCCGTTCCTGGTGTCCATAATTTCTGGAGCCAATCTGTTTGATTAGCCAGAGATAAAGTAGCACTGTTTCTCCTCCAGGATACGAAACTTGATAGATAACATGTGGAGTAACTTCAGGGCACGGTTCCAAGGGACCTTGGCTGCATCGAGTGCAGGACATTACTGATGTGTCCTGGAATTTGATTTAGGGCAGTTTCTGGGAGAATTTACCAAAGCGGATGTCTGACAGAAAACTGAGTCTGTGTAGAAGGAGTATGCACCTTGTGTGCTGTTCTCCTCGGACCAGCAGTCACCTCTGCCTTCACCTGCTGCACCTCTTGTTCCTCTTGTCCTCCTCAGTGTGCGACAGTCTCTGCTTTCTCAACACAATTTATTCCTTCACGGTCACTGCCTGCACAGAGCCCTGACACAGCCCTCCTGCTTGTGCCGTGTCCTCAGCGACAGTGTTGGAGGAGAGAGAGGGGCGTTCTGAAAGGAGATGGACCCGTCTGCAACTCCTTATGCTGTTTTCCAAAGGTCTGAGTCTTTGAGCTCTTTTAATACCATCAGTTCCTAGGAATTCCTTTCCTTTGAATGGATTTTATTATCCAGACCATGCGCAGGGAGGTTTTCTGGAGGCTCTTTCCTGGAACTCCTCCTGGCTACACAAGAAGCCAGTTTCACAGTTAGTTGGTTGTTTTGGATCCACTCTGATGGGCCTAATTCTTTCCATGATTGCAGAAGGAGCTTTGACGGATAACTTGGGAGATGGTGTCCCAAAGTCTTGTTTTATGTATTATGAATTAATTCAGCAAAGCATCATGATTACTTTTGACTTGTGTCTTAAAATGAATACATACTTGATGCTTTGATGAATAAAGGCCCATGAAAGCACATATTAGCTATGGTTAGACATGGTTTGGTCCCCCCATCTGCTGTGTTTGTTTATGTCCTGGGCTTGGGTGGGCACCATTTTGTTGCCTCTGCCCCCGTGTTGAGGGACGTTCCATGCGCACATCAAGCCATCCATCCCCTGCCTTCCTGCATCTCTGTAGCCACAGGAAGACAGCTTGGGTGTCACAGGTGCTGAGTGTGGAATGACGAGAGCCCCACTATGCTGAGATGGGCGGCAAAATGTCAGAGGTACAACCGCTATCAGTGACAGTATACTCATTAGTTTTTATTTACGAAATAATTGAGGGACAGGGAAACATGAATCTTGGCTATATGGTTGAGTAAGGAAAAAGATTAGCCTATGGTTGATACAAATGAAGCAGAAGTTTTATTGCTAGCATTATTTAAAACATTATCAGACTGCCAGTTTTTGGAACTTAATAAACTCTGTAAAGGAGATTCAACGATACAGTTATTACTGCCATGATTAATTGCATGCTTCTGGTTGCATCAGGCCTGCAGCTGTGGTCTGTGTATTCTGGAAGCTTGAATTCAACTCCGTTGAGGCGAAACACTCTGCTGAAATTCTTAGTTGCTTTTCAGCAACAAAGCTCTTATGTGAAGTAATGCATGTTGCCGATTTTTCTACTGTATTCTACTTTTGCTGCTATACTGTTGTTTACTATAAGCTGTTCAGCCTGCAGCTATGTCATCAATATTAAAAAATGTATGGAATTTTACCTGCTTTCTCCTTAGCCCTTAGCTTGTCCCTCACTCTCCCTATCCCTTCATCTCCAATAAATCTCCATCTGGTTTTGCAAACAGATAGGAAGGAGGGGAATGATGCTGAAACAACTCTGGCTCCTACAAACGTAATTGCACTTTTCAGTTTTGAGAAAGAGCTTTCTTCTAATAAAAGTTCATTTGATCTTGAAAAAGCTCAGAGATGATTAGTGATGCCTATGTTCATCAAGGCTTTCAGTTTCAGTAATATAATTGATTTTTCACTGGTGTGCATAAAAACAAATATTTGAAGATGGAGCTACTCCAGGAAACTTTGAACTCACGTTGTGAAGAGTGGCACGTGTCAGTAACAGGGGTTCAGCTGTGCCTTCCAGCTCGAGATCTTAAATATCATTACTCTGATTCATTGTGATACAGAGGCCGGAGGAGCTGAAAATGTCTTGCTAAAGTCATGGGTGATACCAGCAAGGGACATAAATATTTCAGAGATCTGGACTAGCTTTTAGGCTTCCTCCTAGAAAGGTTTGCGGGTCAGCTTCCCAGCTCCTCCACCCTCGGCCTTAGGGTTCAGCTGGCATTCAAGGCTTTTTAGTCCAGCTCAGCTGTGTGAACTCGGATCAGTTACAATGGGAAAATTCTTGTTAATGAGTGAGAAAGTTCTTGAGATAAAGCCACGCAAAGTAAGAAAAGTAAAAATTTGTAAGTGTAGTTTTGGAGGTATCATAGATAGCAGGTCAAGGATTCAAGAGAAAAAGATCTGACATGAAAATGCAATAAAACTTGTTTTTAAGAAAAAAGGAAAGTGGAATAGATGATCAGCCTAAGCCAATTTCACTGCCTGTACTGAACAAGGGTGCTTTGTGTGAGCACTCCTTGTCTGGCAGATCTTCAGTGGGGATGATGAACTCCAGGAGAAGGAGATTAATGGCTGAAGAAGGGCTAGGGTGGTATCTTGAAGCAGCTGCTGGTTTTGCTGTTCTCAACATCATCACTATCTCACAAGTTTGTAATTGTCCTCCTTAAAAACTTTTACTAGATTAATGTATTCAGTTATTATTCATACATTTTCTTATTTTGGGCTAAGTTTGTGTATACTGTCTGATTCTATAATAATTTAGTTTTTGAATGTGCTAAACTGAACTGGACAGGGACTGCAAAAGGTTAATCTGAACTAAATGTTTATCTGCAGACTTGCTTTGGGAAAATAGAATGTATAAATTATAACTGCTGCAGTTACAGTACTTTGGTGTAAGTTTGTAAAGGGGAACCGCAAAAAGCAATTGCTTAGAAGCATCCGCCATGGTATAAGATGGCCAGATGGAGATCACCACACTTATTAACTGGACCTCGGCAAGGGGATTGTGTGAAAGCTTCTCACCTGTTACTGTGCAAATTTAATTGGCTTTGCTTACATTTCCCTTTATCAGCCTTTAAAGTTCAGCTGCAGGTTGTTTAAGCTGTGGTGTCTTTGCAGGGAAGCAGATAAGAAATGCTCATCCAACCTGCTGTTGCAGGTCAGGGGGTGCTGGGTGGGAGACTAGCTTGGGGCAATATCCTCGATTGTTTTAACTAGCTCCATAGGCGGATATTTGACTGTTGGTTTTTTGGTTTTTAAGCATTGACTACAGAAGTATGTTTTAATTGTAGCTATACTTGTGTAATGTATGTGTCTATACAAAGCTACCAGATATTTAATTTTTTAAAATTGGTACAAATACCTTTTATTCATTTATGGACTTGTGTACTGTGTATATTGTTTCACAACTGTTTGTGATTAAAATGTCTCCACATGTTAGCTAATGGATTGATGAAAGATTTGTTCATGGTAAGTAATGAGAATGAGAATATGAATTTTACAGCTCAAATATTGGGTGATTATAATGGAATTCAAATGTAATTTTGAATGTTCATAACTAGACCAAGAAGATGCCATTTGTCTCAGCTGGAGCAGATGGTTTGGATAGGTCACCATTTAAAAACTGAATTCACAAAATATTTATTAAGTCCTTGAAGAATTCAGTAATTCTTTCCACTGGTACTTCTGAAATGTCCCAGGAGAAAAATTCTGCATCTATCAAACTGCAGCTCCATGGAAAAATTAAAAGATAAAAAATGAACTGCTGGTAGCATAGTAGCTAAACATTTTTGGTTTTATATTGTAGCCATTTCAGTAAAGTAAGAATCTTTTCTTTTTAAAAAACATGGGAATGGAAAAGAAGTGAAAGCAAATTCTCAGCTGTAGCAGTGAGGTTTTATGATGCAGATTTAGAATGTCAAGCCCATGCTCTCAAAAATCAGATCGTTACCTCATAAAATCATAGTGGGAATTATTGTCTCTTATTTCAGAAAAGCAAGCCGTTACCTAGAATGTTCCTTTTCACCTTGTTGTTAAAGCTCATTTTTCACTAAGTGCTAAAACAATTTTTATAGCTATCCAGTGGTTCTCTAAATCCCAAATCCTGCAAATATTTTGTACATGTCTAACCTCAGGCATATAAGGAACTGATTTTAATAGCTTGAAGATAAGTGAGTTTGTAAACACTTTTAGAGTTTTTTTCATGAGGATTTTAATGGAAAAGTAGGAAAGACTTCAATAAAAAACATGATTTATTGAAGCAGATGAAGAATCATGGTTTCATCACACTGAGATCCTGTAAGAGTCAAGTGCTGCACATTGGACATTTCTTTCAAGGTATACCTTGAAGACTTAGGGATGACTTTGAAATCTTTTTATTCTCTTTGGCAGTGGCTGTTCTTGAAAATTTCACTTCATGTACCTTACTAAAGTACTGGTGTGCCTTACTCATCTCTTTATATTTATGGGGCCTTACAGAGGTTAGTTACACAAGATAATTCTGCCACTCATAAAATAAAAGTTGGAGCTCATTTTGAGGTTAGGCTACAAGTAGCAGAAAGTTAGAGGTGGATACTCTGCATTAAATACCCTAACCACCTTGTTTTACTCTTGCAGGATTTTCTCTTTTGTTTTTCCTTTAACATACGCATAAATGTAAATCCCCTATTTTCATATCTATACATGTTGAATCAAGAGGGAATGGTCCCATTTCATTGCTTGAATTTATTATTGGTTGCAATTATTTAGCTTTGGATTTACCCAGGTTTGTGGCAATCGTTCAGTCTTGGAGAATACAGATGACAAGGTCAGCAAGATATCAGAGAATTACATTTTTCTTTGCTAGGTTTCCTGGGTATTCAATAGAAAGTTAGTGACAGGCATCTAGATTTAATTTTGCTGCTTTGTGTCAAGAATAGGAATTTGGAACAAAATTATTAACAACAAATTATGGTGCTGGCCTGTCCTTTTGCAGTCTTAAGACCCTAGTGATTCTCTTGAAGGTCAAGCTGTAAAGGAAAAAGAGAGACAACATGCAGGACAATTGTCTGTCTGTATTAAAGTGGGAATTCTACCACAGCTGTTGGAGTGAGTGGATAAAGAGCAATGTAAATAACTGTACTCTTTAGGACAGAATCTAAATGACAGCGTTAGTCGTCACTGGAGTTGCCTGTGAATCCAGAAGACAAAAGGCGTGAGGAGAGTGCCCCTTTCTGTAGACTCCCTTAGCCGTGTATGGCAAAGTTTGCTTTTTATAGTCTGCACAGCTTTAAAAACTTGAAATTTCCAGCATGGAGACTGAAAGAAGCACAGCTGGCTAGTCTGGGGATGAGATGGGATCTCCTGCTGCAGGCCTAGCTGGGGGAGCAGCTTAAAGTAGGGGTGAATATGTAACTGCCTATAGTTAATTCTCTACTTCTGGCATGGCTTGATAACAGTTGCTTTCCTCAAAAGATGGATGGAAACCTTTGCTTTGCCTCCACCTAGTAATGATGAGATGGGTTATTTGAGGCTACTGAGCCATGGGGCTGACTTGGGCACAGAGCTGGAGAATTGTCCCAGCACCGACTGCCTGCTGTCCCTGCACTCACGTTCCGGCAGCCTGGATTCCACAGAAATACTCAATTTACTTTCACAACCCTTTTTCAGGGCCAAATTTATTTTAAAGCTCTTCTTCAAGGGAATGCCCTCACTTTACTTTAAGAACACTTGAATTCAGATGTGAGTCCTTATTTTAAAATACTATTTAGACTGGGGAATAAAAGGTTTTTGAGGCCTGTTTTTATTCTTCCATCTTAACTTAGTTAGTCATTAGGGCCTTCATTTTGCTAAGTCCTTATGCAAACTGTGCAAGGAAGAGGGGGAAAAAAAAAAGTAATTTGAAGCTTTCAAAACAATTCTGTGTAAAGATTTTGTTGGTACCTTGAAAATACCAAATAATTTTTCTTGCTTCCTCAACAAGCTTTTCAAAAATATGTACTCAATTTGTTCCAGTACTTCAAGTTTTTCCCTAGATAAAATTTCCTCTGATTTAAGTGGCAATTTTGCTTGAGAAGAGAATATAGTTGCAATTCTTTATTTCATTACTTTTAATGATTATAGTGGTTTGAAGTCTTGTTGTTTTTTGCAGTTCCTGTGAAATTGATTGGTTGCTACCTTCTGTAATTCCTTCAAAGACTCTTGTTCCTTCCTTGCATAGGTTTTATGACCACACTGTTATTTTTATTCTTTGAGAGAGGTACTGTTTTAATCTAGCTTTACTGCTGTCTAGACTTCCAGTCTGTGGTAATAAAAATATTCTGTCAATATTCCACGTACAGTCTGATATTTTACTTTAACCTGCTTCTGACTTAATTTAAGACTAACATTATTACATCATGCAAGATAACCTAGCTGTATCGGTGAAGTTCTCAACTGATGAAAGCTAGCATAATTTCTGAGGCTTTCTTAACAACAGTCTTTGAAAATATCCTGCATGAAAAGGTCATGCAGGATTGCAACAAAGTGCTGTTCTGTAATGCCAGATACTTAAAAACAGTATGCAAGTGCTATTTGAATTGCTGACTTGCCTCTTCTGAGCGTGTATAGTGCATCCTGCTATGGCTGATACTGAAAATGTACTTTAGTATAGTGCCAAACAGCTAATAAAAAAATAAGAGGCCTAGATTAATTCTTTTTCTTGACTAAAGGGAATTGAACCAACAGCTTCCTAGGAAACAGTTCTAAGAAAGTAAGTTTTTCTATAAAGATGAGCTACTTTTTGGGAAAAAAATTGAGATTCATGTAGCAAAGAAGCATAAATTATAGTTTAGTAGTTAAGGTACCACCTGGTAGTGGGAGACATGGGCACAGGTCACTGCTTCTAAAAATTTCTCTACTTCCTCCAATTTAGAAGTTTCTCTCTGAAACTCTCCACTGTTAATAAACCCATGTCACCGTTTAACTTTCCAGCCCTATCGGGAATTTCCCAGATTCTTTGAATTGTCATGGTTTTGTAAGGTTCACAGTTATTTACGGTTTGGGGTTGAATGTTATGAATAGTTTTCTTCAGAGTGTGTGTGGGAAGAAACCCTAGCTAAGATGTGTCAAAATGTTTCAGTATTTATTGGTTTTGAAATGACATACTATCTGAAAAATTGCAAAGCTTAATAGTGGCTTAAACATAAGAAAAAGAAACATTTTGAACAGAATTAAATGTTTTGATTAACCTCAAAATAATTTGGTTTTATCATCAGACTAATTCTGAAAAATAGCTTTTTTTTCTCTTTGCTTTAGGCAGTGAACCAAAAAAATCAGTTATTTTCATAACTTTGGTTTTTTATAGTATTGCTAAATTTGAAACCTTGATAATTCTCTATTAGTGTAGTGTAAATTTACACGCTCAGTTTGATAGTCCTGTGTTGCTAAATAATTAATGATTAGTTTTGTTGAATGTCCATTGCTATGCATTTCTGTTTAAAAGCCATGGCTTCTGCTAAATGTATTTCCCTCTGCTGTTATAGAGGAAAGCAGTCCTATTATACTTATTTTTCCTAGCAACGTTTCCACAATAATACCACATGTTAAAATAATTCTATGATATAAGGTTGGTGACCTTAAAAAATTACATATAAAGGAATGCTGTGAGGCAAGCATGGTAATAACTGGGTCATATCTAAAGAATTGTATATCCTAGAGTGGATTAAAAACCAGGGAAATTCATATTTTAATAATTTCCTACAAAAATAGATTAAATAGATCTTCACGTCTGAGTGTCTCCTTGTGAAAATATGCAAGGTAATGGCTGATTACAAATTCAGAGCCATCCCTTGTACATCAAAACCTTGACAATAGAATATTGCTCTTTAAATTTAGTTCAATTTAATATAAAACATTCTTTAATTACAGCTCATCTCATATGAGGGGAGCTGTTGAGCCTTCTGATTATCTATTCCCTGTCTTTTTTACCTAAGATATCCTCATTAATATTGAAAAACATTAAAAAATGTTAAATAATGTGTTAATGACAGATACAATCAAATGAGATGAAGTTTTTTCCAGCACTTTGTTTTATTTGTATTTCAGTAACACAGAAAACAAAATCAAACCCTTGCAGCTGAATCTACTTCACACCAACTATCAGATTTAGTTCTAGGTATTGTAACTCTATTTATTTTGATGATGTTTTGCAATGACCTTGATTTCATGGATTGTTTTTTTGATTTGTGCTTGGTAGGATCAAGCACGAATATATTACATATAAAGGAAATATATACATATGTGAGTGTATAGGCATGTAGATGTACATAAAAATATAAAAGCCTGAGTCAAACATAGAAATAGGAAGGTCTTGTACATTGGCAGAGTTACAAGCAAAGGAAAGTATTAGACAAATCAAAGAAGGAGGTTCTGACATTAAAACATTGGACCAGAAATTAGGAGATCATTAAGATGGAGGGTTATGCTGCTTCTTTCTAATTAATTCTGAGGTTTCCGTATTTAAGTTATAAACTCTTCTAGTGATCTCTTGGCCTGTGCATGTATCTTACCTACCGCAACAGACTGTCTTTCCAAGAAGGAAAATTAGGCCTTTCTCTGCGACCAAGTGGGGTGGCACAGATCATGTCATGTGTTTAATTTGACTTCCTTCTCAAGAGAGGGTGGCAGCATCCAAACTGCATCTTGGGAGTGGTCCCCGATGTGGGCTGTGGCTGGTCTTGCACTCATGCACTGTCTGGGAAGGTGCTAATTTGTGAAGGTCAAAACTCTGCTGGGGGCATGTTAGGGATTCAACAGTATGAGTGTTTGTGGATGAGGTCTTAGTCCTCTTCCCTGACCTTTTGTATTCAATGGTATCAAAGCAGTCAGAGCGCTCTGCCAAAATTGAAGTTTTAAAGCACTGTTGTAAGGTGATAAGGATTAATACAACTAAGAAGGCTCTGCGCTTTCATCTTAATATGATGCTGGTCTCATTTTCTAGTCTGTTTTCCAACAGTTCACAGAAAAAAAAATCTTTAGAAAGAAAAATAAAGATGTGTAATATATTATACTTTTATTTTACATAATGATCAAATAATTCTTAGTACCTGTGTTACCATACAGAAGATATTAGAATTCCTTGTATTATTCATCCACTGTATTTTTTATGATGTGACAATTTTGTGAATAACAAATAAGTCCAATTTTTGTGTTAATATCCTTGTGGTTATGGTTTTATTTTAGCTAAGCACTTCTCTTAAAAAAAGGCAATATATTATTTTCATAATTAAAATGTACTGATTTACTGTTAAAAACTGGGAAGAAAGCCAACTGAAACCTCTTAATGGCTTTTAATGATATTCTTTAACATTAGCGTGTTACCTAGTTGCTTTATTCTGCTGTTACTGTTAGTGCAGAATTGGGGTGGGGGCGGGAGAGGAGGCGGGAAGAGAAGATACCAGCTTGGAGTTTGAATGATTTGCCAACATCTCAAATCAAAAGGGTCTGAAATAAGAAAGATCTATGGAAAGAGGAATTGATGGAACAAAAGGAAGAGCAGAAACAGGAGAAGATGAAGCTATGAAATACAAGTGGTGACAAACCTTCCATAAAGGATTTTTTCCATTGTCCATGGCATCAAAGGTGTCAAGGAGGGGGAAATGTAAAGTCTCTAAAATTTGCATAGAATGAGACATGTTGAAGAAGAAAAGAAGGGAGAGGACACAATTCAAGGAGTGCCACAGAAATCATTGTCGAATCATTAATGAACTTGATGGCAAAATGAGGAAGTAGTAGGAAGATGTAAGAGACCATAAAGAGACCACACTTAGCTTTTGTGGGGAATGGTTTAAACCAGTGATGAAGTATATTTTGATTATGGAGCCGTTATATTTAGAAAAAAGGAAAAAGAAGTTATTGCAAAATGCAATAATTTAAATATGAATCATAACCCAAAAGAGGCTAAGCACTTCCCTTACCGTGTGGAGAAAAGGGAGGGACTGAGGAAGAAATGAGAATGAGGCTTCAGGAATCACTTAGGAAACCTGGCATGCAGTATTTCCAATAATCATGTAGGATATGTTCATTGAAATAATGGCAGGCGTGATCACTGACAACAGGAAATGGAGATTTGGAACTTCCTTGGTCTGGAAAAGAAAGCAGCTGGTCAAAAACTTTCCATAGAGTCCTCACAGCTTCTGTTCTCGGTCTGTCGGAATCCAGACCTGTAAACTCTTTTTTATTTTATTTTATTTTATTTTTTCTAGTTGGAATTTCAGGTGGAGATGCCTGGCTACAGGATATGGTCTACACCGAGGGAGTTTCAGTGGACACAACATGCTTATAGGAAATGCTGATAACTGGCGAACAGTAGACTTATTCAATATATTTTCATTACAAAAACTTTGCAACATAATGTATTTTAATCCGTTGAGAACGCAGAGATTTTGGTTGGAGACTTTAATGCTGGCTTGAATGTCTAATATATCATGAGAATACTATTTGTATTTTAGTATGAACAACTGTGTCAAAATGTTTTTAATGAAGCAAGAAGGTGGACTTTTTAAAAAAAAATATTTCCAAAGTCAACAATAGTTGAAAAGATCTTCTAGGCTTACAAAATAGGGAAATTAGTCTGGACCCAGTTTTGAATTACTTAGGGTTTGCTGCGGATAGATCTAAACTTTGTACAGCTCACTAGAGCCGTGTAGTAACTTATAGTTTGATCTGATGTCCTTATCTTGTCACTTCAAATCTCTGACTGTATTCTCTCTGAAACATGAATTCGTGTTACATAACCTACTGCCTAACTTACACTGGGAAACAAAAAACTTGTATGAACCTCTGAAAAGGAACACCACCAGTTTTCATTCACTGGTATGAGGAAAGAAATTGAAATGGTGGCAAATCGGCTCACTGGACCATTTAAGTCATCATTCATACTGGTCAAAAAACCCCTTTTGTCAGAGGAAGAAAGAAAATCTATGAGGATAGCAAGAATCACAAGGTATGTCTCTGTTGCTATAGCAGGTATGGATTTTCCTGGACATGGGAAAGTATTGTAGAGTACTGCTGTGTAAGAGTAGAAGTAGAAAGAGTATGGACTCCATAATTTTTCATCTGCTCTTAAAAGTATCTGTGCGGAAAGGATGCATGATTTTTCTACTGGCTGTGAGCATTCCCAATCACAGATGCTTATTTTAATGAGCAAGGAGGGTTTCAGTGTGTTTAACCTCTATCAGAACCAACCCCACCCTGGGTTGTGGAACAGCTCCCATAACGTTGCTCCCTCCTGAAAAGACTTACTTATTGATTTCTGGACCCTGCAGTAATTGCACTGGCTTTATATTCTCCCACATGTAGTACTGAGTTATTGTACTGGGGATTTCCACAGATCTCAGAGTTGCACCCAAGATCCAGATAAACCAATAACTACGGTCTTGTTAAATTCAGTGGGCTCTTGATAAGACTTAGTATTTATACTATTAAGTCTTTAATAAGGAGATGATGTATGGGCTAAAGAACACAGCTGCCTTTCAAGGATGTGAGCTGAGTTGACCTCTCTCTTTCAATTCACGGACCAAAGAGCTGAGAAAATGCAGGATGATAGTGATGGGCTAAAAGTAAATGGCCACATGCCTGAGCAAAGGAAGCCAAGGAGGTGGCTTGAGTCATAGGCACATCTCTGAGTCACAGTGCCTCCCGGGGTGATTGCTGGCATCGTGCTGAAGTTTATGACCTTAAGTAAGCATTATTTTTCTGCAACTCGTTGACCCAGTAGCTGCAGAAGTTAATATTATTTGGTATTTTCTAAGTGTCAGTTTTGCAGAGTTTCTTTTCAGACAACAACTTTGTCTTTGTTGGGAAAAGGTGGGCACTGTGTTATATGACATGAATTTTCAGATATCAAAGGCAGATGTTTCTCTAAAGGTTTTTAATTTGAAAACACAAACATTTCTTTTAGCATTTGAGATGAATACTTTCCTTTGGATAGGGCATGGGAACCTAATGTGGAAGTGAGATGTAATCTGATTTGTACCTAGACAGGCAAATTGTCCAGAGATTAAAAGAATCAACTGCAAAGGTGAGGAAAGAATAAGAAATGCTGAATGATATTGCTAGAAGGCTGAAGTATATAATATTTCATGTTACTCTGAGGACAGTGTTCTCAGCTGTTGAATTCACTCCACAGTTTATATGTAGCTCCATTTGTTAACAAAGCTACGTGTGGACGTTAGGGCCTGTTCCAGAAACCAGTGCAGTGCCTCTTAAAGATGCCTGCACTGGTGGCTGCCTAGCTGTTAATGGACTTCATGGAACATATATTAGCCTAGCGATTACCATGCCATCATTGTCCTTCTGTTACAGGAGGTGGCATCTGTGCAAAGCAAATGTCTCTATTATCATCCTAATCCCACAGACATTATAAAGTGGTAAAACTACACCTGTTCCATTTCCAGCATATCATTTGCAGGTGGAAGCTGAATCTGTTACTTAAAAGGCTTGTTAATATCACCAAAATGTGGTGTGTAAAATCTGTATCTTTTGTTGTCTTCGCACCAAGTGTTGTGAAGTAAGCTGTCCAGAAGGACTAAGCTGCTCTGATCAGATGGTAGTTCTGGTTGGGGTCTGCAAACCTCTTTGATTTGCTGGCATCCACAGCTTATGCATAAAATAAAATACTGACATCTCCTGTTTGGATCAGGCAATTATCTTTTTTTACAACCAAAATACAGCCAACAAGTCCTTGTTGAGATACAACAGTAAAGAACTTGGTCATTTTTCGGCTGTCTTTACTCATCCTGCAAATGCTGTCCTCTGTGTGGTTATTAGTAGGGGCAATGTTAATGATACCAGGAGTATACCTGGGATCTGTTACAGGCAGAAAGGAGGGAGTACCCGGTGGTGTGACTGTGTCAGGCAGTGTAACCACAGATAATCAGTCTGAGGATCTGTCTACGCAGTAAAACAATGGTGTGAGGTAAAAAGGCTTTGTGTAGACAAAGTAGTTTCATCTAATGAGCACGGCTTACAAAATAAGAGCAGAGATGTGGTAACCCATGTTTTGCCACGTATCAGTACCAAGGTTATGGACTCAATATTCTTGGAGAGCTTATATTGTCTAAGAGTTGCCAGCACATGTTGATGTCTGTGGCTACATCTTCAGGGATGTGACAGTTAGATTAAGCAATTGTAAGAAAGTCAGCTCTGTTTTTCTGAGTAGTGATGAAGCCAATAGAATGGTTTGAATTTTTTAATATGGTGTGTGACATATTGTGGTTTGTTCCTGTGATTCACATGGCTTGAATTATATTTCATTGCTGTGTGGGTTTTACGCTAATATTTTGGGATGATTGTGTGATGCCCATTTTTACTATAATGTGTGATTGAAGATCCAGTCAGTAGCTTTTTTTCATAAGCATCATAGAACTCCATCTTATTTCGACCATTTTGAAATAGGCTTAAAACTATGTTAATCACTTAAAGTTTCGAGAAGAGACAGACGCTCACTTGCCGTGATAAAAGGTACCAGTCACCAACTGAATTAAAAACGTTATGCTTGATTTGAGGTATTAGGCCAAAACCCACCTAATCCCTAGTCCTAGACTCACTATAACCACATGACAGGTAGGGACAATGCAATTTTCTGCTCTGACCATGGACCAACTTTGAAACAGTAAACCAAACTGTACTCTCCTGCTCCAAACAAACTCAGCTCTGTCTACTCTTGACACCATCGTGGGATTCTGGTCACAGTAGGCAGGACAGGCAAACACAAAGGAGCTGCTCCTCTACTTTTATGTATGTTTTACTCAGCAAGAAAGAAACAATTTCTCTGCTGAGACTGATGTGAGGAACTGGTCCTGAATCATTGTTTCAGGTCCACACTATTATTTGCATTTTGGAATTTTGCTTTGCAACCACAGGCTTGGGCATTTTTTTTTTTAGTGCTGTCTCTCATGGTACAAAAGACTCCAGGACGTTGTCCCTTTTCGCACAATACCTATTCTTTGCTCCTACTAAAAATGCATAGTTATTACTCTGATTACCCTAATTCTTAGCAAAGAATAAATGAGAAGATGAATTATTCTTCCTCTTTTTGAAAATACAGTCTATCCCCAAACTGTGTTTTAAATGCGTATCAATTCTCCTGATTTCTTTCTACACGCAGTTTTGTCTCATACCCAGTCCCTTCTGGGAATAGAAAGAATTGCTTCTTTCATTTGGTCTCTCACTGTGAATTCTTGATTAGTTTAGCATATTCCCTTTTCCAATATATTTTCAGTTTGAGAAAAAAGATTTTAAAAAGCAAAATGATAAGTCTATTTCTCTCCATAGCAGAAATTCTTCTCTTGGCTGGCATTCACTATTTTCAACTATTTTTTCATAATTAAAGTTCATTTTACTCTGTGGGACAGGGCTACAGAACACAGTGTTTTCTTATTACCAGCTAAGTAGTAGGTTAGTAGTATATTAGAGAGCTATTTATAAAAATAAATTAAAATCAATATGGTTGATAAAAAGAAACGATGAATTATTTACCATACAACAGTATTTGTAAGTTGGCCAAAAAGGCGTTTTTGAAAAAGGATCTTTATGATAAAAAAGTGTTATCAAAATAATAACTGCACACACATAAATATTTGTAATATATTTACATATATTATTAAATACATTTATATATGTTTGGGTTGTCCATTGTTACTTCACTAATTTCATATTTGTCACAGGTAGAACAAATGCAATTTCCAGGGCTGACACAGCCTCATCTGCTTCTTGAATCCTAGTTCCCCTTGTGATACGTGTGCAGCCTACGACTTGACTTCAGGCAGTAGATTTCAGATGTCAGTTTGAATAGTGGTAAAGTTGTAAATGTTAAGTTTAAATGAGATTTATGATCTGTCTAACTCAAAAGGAACAATGCTGAAGGGATCAAGGGCATCTCTACTCCTGCATAAGACAATCATTTTTTCTTGGTCCAGCTGTGCCAATGAAACAACTCTCCATTCCTAACTCTTCATTCTTGATTCGACTTCTCTGCCAGTCGAGCAGGTAATGTAATTGCTCTCTTGTCTTATTAAAGCAAACATGCTGAGATAACTCTAACCACTGCTGATTTTGCTTGATGCTAATCATGGCACACCTGGAGGCAAACTTCTCCCCGACTGCGGAACCCACTGCCTCAACGGGCAGCTGGGGTAGTTATCTTTCGTACTGGCCTGGCTGGATCTGAAATAAAGTATAAGCCCACCTTTAGCTTCTTCACTAGGCTGATTCTATCGTGGTTTGGTGCAGCCCCAACTATGCTGCTCAGCTCTCTGCATTTGCACTGCTTTTCTCCTCTGGCATGTTTAGGATCCTGTAGGTGCTGCATGAGTTGGTGTAAGTGAAGAAATTTATGTCCAAAATTTGCTTAGCCTATTTCAGTTGGAGGTATGCCTTTCTGGAAAAAATGGTCTGAGCACTTGGAGAAATATTGCAGGTCCCAAAGTCCAGCACTGAAACCTAGGAGAGATCATATCTCCTCAAGTCGAGAAAGAAAAACTGTTGTCGTTTAGCCCCAGCAACCAAGCACCATAGAGCTGCTTGCTCACCCTTCTCCCTGCCCCTCAGTGGGATGGGGGAGAGAATTGGAAGAGCAAAAGTAAGAAAACTCGTGGGTTGAGATAAGAACAGTTTAATAATTGAAATAATAATAATAATAATAAAAAAATTGTAAGGAAAACAATGAGAGAGAGAGAGAGAGAAACAAAAGCCAGGCAAAACAAGTGATGCAACCGCTCACCACCCACCTGTCCCCGAGCAGCGATCGCTGCCCCCCGGCCAACTCCCCCCAGCTTCTATACTGAGCATGACATCGTATGGTATGGAATAGCCCTTTGGCCAGTTTGGGTCAGCTGTCCTGGCCGTGCCCCCTCCCAGCTTCTTGTGCACCTGGCAGAGCACGGGAAGCTGAAAACGTCCTTGACTGGTGTCAGCACTACTTAGCAACAACTAAACCATCAGTGTGTTATCAGCATTCTTCTCATACTAAATCCAAAACACAGCACTATGCCAGCTACTAGAAAGAAAATTAACTCCATCCCAGCTGAAACCAGGACAAAAACTCAAGCCCATAACAGACCACTGAAATGCAGTTGCTGAAATTGTGTTCAAAAAGATTCTGTAGAAGTAGATATCTTCATTGAAAATATTTTCTCCAAGTGAAATGATACTATAAGTACAGAATACAGTATGAAATTAATTTTCATTAGCAAGCATCCTGGCATTTACCCAGCTGTACTCAAAGCTGTTAGAACATGCTACAGAAATGTACCTTGTCCAAAACTGATTAAAAGAATGAATCTGAGGTTGGCTTCTCCTGCTGACAATCCTGCTTATAACACAAAAAGACTGATGCTTTGTCATTTAAAAATACACCAGAAGCTAAGAAAAAGAAGCTTTAATGAATCAATCTGGGACACATACATTTTTAAACTAGCAAAGGATTTCTATCCATCTTGTGGTTTTGTTTTGCTTTCCTTGTTGTGTTCAGTGTTATTCATGAAGACACTTTTAAAAATAATTTATTCCTGCAGAGAATTCCTGGATGCAGAAGAGTGCGAATAGCCAAGAAATGTGTAATTGTTCATCCTGCATAGTCTCTGGATTTAATTCCTTTCAAAGGTCTGTCCAAATTGAAATGTTTGGCTGTGAGTTGCTACTCGTGAGGGAGAAGTCCTCGTAGATCGAGAGTGGCCAGCAGTGCAGGTTAATGCTGTAGGCGTCCTGACAGATACACCGTGCTGGTCCTAGCAGTACTGGCAGTCACGGGATACTGTTAGTGCAGGTCCTCCTCTGGATCCTCAGCTGTAGATTTATTCTTTTCTGCATGCAGCTATCTTTGCAGGCGCCTCGGGTATATTCAGCTTGGCTGCATCTAATTCTCTGTCCACTGTAGTAGTCAGCACTGGTTAGCTGTACTCGCTTGTGCCAATGTAGTGCCAGAATTTGGGGAACCAGCCCCGAGGAAGGGCTTGGTGGTGCAGTGTAGCAGCCTTCATCAGTTGGAGAACCTGTGCACACTGATCTTAGAGCAACCTGGACACTGCGACACAGCAGTGGAAGGAGATTGGCACAAAAAGCAAAGCTCAGTCCCCTTCATCTAACAGAAGCGTGTTTGGGGGGATGCCTGCTGAATGCTGGAGCAGTTTTTTCATCAGATTAAAAAAAAAGCTTAATTAATAACCAAGCATGAGTAAGAGCAAGATGTGCTGACTGGCTGGAGAGGGTGCTGCAGGGCAGCTGGCCTTCGTAGCGTGGTTTGCTAGAGTTGAAGATAGAATTTGTCTACTAAAGGGAATCTTATCTTACAATTTAGAGACATCTTTTTATTATTACTGCATATAGTAATGACTTGTGTGCTTAAACTGAAATAATAATGAAAAATGAAGCAGAAGATGGACAACAGTATCACTGTTATTTGCAACCTTCGACTGCTAGGGAATGGTAATACAGAAGATCGCCCTTCCTTATAAATTCTTCTGACTGAATTAGGAAATGTACAGAGAAGTCTCAGGTTTTTAATTAATCATTTTAATTTTAATGTACTTTCTAAATGCATTCACTGTCCTTTTCATTGCTTTCTGAGTTGCCTTTGTCACCTCCATTACTGACGAACCAGCTCCAGGCAAACTTAATAAATATCCTTGCAGCAACTTTTCACGACTCTTTTTGGCTTTTATTTGAAGATGCCTAAACAGATGCTGCAGAACAGTCTTATGTAGGGATAAATACCTTTACTTACTGTTTCTTTCTAATGCTGGCTACTCTTCCCAGGTAGCACAGTCCTTGTATTATAAAGGCTGATGATTCACTATTGAAATTTTTGTCTGGGTTCTGTCTGGCAGCATTTGAGTCGTTGCTAAACTACCTGTTTTTCCACTATTCTTCTTTAAGAACACACAACAAGGGTTAATGCCATTTTGTGACTTGATTTCACAGTCAAATACTGCCAATGTTAATCTACTTAGTTTCTGTGCAATTAAATGACCATACACTGCCTATTCTTGTTAAATGAAAGTCAAGTGACTTTAAAGATGGTCTGAATAAATCAAGTGGAAATGTGACCTTGTATTACTTTTTTTTTTATACCTGGTATTCTATTTTGTTTGCTGAGGTTTTTTTTAGGTGATCTGGCACCTTCATATCTACAGTATTAAACACAAAGAAGAATTATAAACTCCTAAGCATGCTTTCCTTCACATTACTAAGCCATCCATCAAGTTTTTAGTGTGTTACTATGTCAAACTTGTCTTTTTCATATAAAAGCAAAGGACAATAATTTTGAAATTACTCAGTGATTTTTTTTTAAAGATTTAAACTTTCTAAGCAATTTCTGCATCAGTGGACAAGGGAAAAGCAATGGATGTCATCTATCTGGACTTCCAAAAAGCCTTTGACACGGTCCCCCAAAACATCCTTCTCTCTAAATTGGAGAGGCATGGATTTGATGGGTGGACTGTTCGGTGGATAAGGAACTGGTTGGATGGCTGCAAACAGAGGGTAGTGGTCAACGGCTCGATGACCAAATGGAGACTGGTAACAAGTGGTGTCCCTCAGGGGTCCGTACTGCGACCAGTGCTATTCAATATTTTCATCAACGACATAGACAGCGAGATCGAGTGCACCCTCAGCAAGTTTGCAGATGACACCAAGCTGAGTGGGGAAGTTGACACACCTGAGGGACGGGATGTCATCCAAAGGGACCTGGACAGGCTGGAGAGGTGGGCCTGTGCAAACCTCATGAGGTTCAACAAGGCCAAGTGCAAGGTCCTGCACCTGGGTCGGGGCAACCCCCGATATCAATACAGGCTGGGAGATGAGGGGATTGAGAGCAGCCCTGCAGAGAAGAACTTGGGGGTACTGGTGGAGGAAAAGCTGGACATGAGCCAGCTGTGTGCGCTTGCAGCCCAGAAGGCCAACCGGATCCTGGGCTGCATCAAAAGAAGCGTGGCCAGCAGGTCGACGGAGGTGATTCTGCCCCTCTACTCAAGAAGGACATGGAGCTGTTGGAGCGAGTCCAGAGGAGGGCCATGAAAATGATCCGAGGGCTGGAGCACCTCTCCTACGAGGACAGGCTGAGAGAGTTGGGGCTGTTCAGCCTGGAGAAGGCTGCGGGGAGACCTTATTGCGGCCTTTCAGTACTTAAAGGGGGCCTATAGGAAAGATGGGGACAGGCTTTTTAGTAAGGCCTGTGGTGACAGGACAAGGGGTAATGGTTTTAAACTAAAGGAGGGGAAATTTAGGCTAGATATAAGGAAAAAATTTTTTACAATGAGGGTGGTGAAGCACTGGAAGGGGTTGCCCAGAGAGGTAGTGGAGGCCCCATCCCTGGAAACATTCAAGGTCAGGTTGGACGGGGCTCTGAGCAACCTGATCTAGTTGAAGATGTCCCTGCTCACTGCAGGGGGGTTGGACTAGATGACCTCTAAAGGTCCCTTCCAACCCAAAGCATTCTATGATTCTATGATTCTATGAATTTAAAGTGACATCCTATAATAACATGATATTTTATATAAAATACTAAAATTCTATGTATAAAACACTTCCAGCACCATATGCTTAATTTTTTTTATTTGTCCACTGACGGCTAAAATATAAATAGCCTTTTTATATTAAAATTTTTTATTTGAATACTCTTCCTTTAAATTCCTTTTTAAAAAATGTATTTCTTACATAATTTATCGTAACGTATGTTTGTAAATTACATACTGAGATATCCATCCAGATACCCTAAAAGGTAGCACGGGTACTATAGCACAAACCACTAACCTTCAGTAGTAATTCACTTCTGAGGGGATCCATAGATCATGAGGTGAATACAGACGGTGAATGCAGAAAGGACTGAACCTGCTTTTATGGTTTACATAACCCAAATAATATTTGGTGTTGACAGATGGAATAGAGTGCTCAGGACTTGGTAATAAAGAACTAGAGCACAACAGATAAGAGAACATTGAGTGTAGAGAGTGTAACTCTGCAACGGACACACAGTGTTTAGGAGATGAACAATATAACAAACTAATTCTGTTTCAGTACAAACAGTGCCTGAACAGGAGATGTGGTCTGAGCCAAGCTCTTGGTACATGTGGCTCATGCAGCCCAATTTTCAGTGAGTAATTGAGCACCCTACCGTGGAGCTGTTTAGCTCTTTGATAATTTGTCTGTGCAGTTACCATTCATATGCAATCCCAGAAACGGCATGCTCTATTCGGAGGTGCAGATAATGAGATATTTTTGCATTTGTTTACATGCAATTAAAAATCCAGTGGCACTCACAGTTTGAAATGTAGCTGCTTGCCAGCTTTTGAACATTTTTGAAATAAAAGTTCTAGATTTGTTTTGTCAGTTAAGAGGAATAGAATTTATTATTAAGTATAAATAGATGAAAATGAAACCGAAAATTTTAGATCAACCCAAAACATTAAAATATTGCTCTGCAAAATAATATAACTGTTTTGCCTCTTTGCCTCTTCTTAGGATACTTTAGCATGTTTCACATGATTGGAAAACTACTTTTCTGGCCAATCATTGGTTTACCTTCACAAATCGGCATAAAGGCCTTACCTTCTCTGGCCCTTGGAAATTTTTCACTGAGGAACTGCCCAGTAAAGCTCCATTTGAAGATTCACCTCAGATCAGTAAGAGCTGCCAACTGCCTTTAAGCTCTTGAGGACCATCTGCCTTTTTTAATAATGTCTCATTACATTAACTTGCCTGTCTGTGCCTTTTGTTGAGTTCATTTATACGCACACACAGCAGCAATTCTTCCCCTTTACTATGCATTAACTTCTGTCAGGTAATGGTGTGGTTTGTGTTTTTTAAAATTCTTAATTTTTCCTCTCCTTTGATATGCTCTATAAGAAATTACTCCAGAAACCAGGGAATTAAAATTGCCAAAATGTGGTTCCTCTGAATATAATTAAACAGTTGAAAGAAAACACGTTCCTAAATGATGGTAAGGAAAAATTTCCCCAACCTGTGGGAATGGGATATGTGAGTTACTAGAGGTTTGGCATATTTTAACATGCACAGGAAGTTCTTTTCTCAGAAAGAATAAAATTTACTTTGTGATGTCCCTAAAAGGAGGTTTCCTTCAACTGAACTTGAATCTGAATGGAAAATAAATTTTGAATTGTTGGTTCAAGTCATTTAGGTGGCTGAAGACTACACAGAATCACTGGGTTCATTTTTTGTCTGTTACTGTGTGTATAACAGAATGTGAGCTAGCTCTGAAACTATAGTAACTTAATAGATAAATCTGTGCACTGTGGTGTTTTTATACTCAAAATATGATGTAAAAATAGTCAAGAAAAAATTCAAGGTGTATTAAAGAGAAGAAAAATCACACTCCAGCAAATAATATATAATCTGTCAGATTTCTTCTGAATTTTGCTAGTGGCTTGAATGGGAGAGAATCCAGTCTTCCTCCTATTGGAAAGGGCAAAGCACAGCTATAGGTTAAACTTCCATTGCAAGATTGCCTTTAAATTGAATTGTGAATTGTGATCATGAATTGTGGTCAGAAAGCTTCCTGGCCAGTTGTTTTGACCAAAGTATCAGGCATGTATTGGGCATATGTCTCAGTTAGGAGGCGTTGAATCATAGCTGAAAGGCTGCAAAGAAATTGGCTGTATAAATTCTCGCCTCTAGCTTGAACTGCGGGTGATGGTTGACTTTGTAGGAGCACACAGGGCAGCCTCTACAGAGAGAAGTCATCCAGGAAGCAATTCCTTACTGCTGCTCAGATATTAGGTTTTAATCCTGAGTTTTCCTCTCTCTCTGTTGATCCATCCACCACCTGCGAGGAGCTGAAGTTTGCCCAGGATGGCTGACTCTTTTTGGATCCTATCTTCATGGTAGGTTTCAAGGACTGACCTTAAACCTTATTACAGCTGTGTTGTATGGGTTACCAGTATGAATGGCTGGCAGCAAGGCATAGCCATGGTGAGCTGCTCATGCCTAGGCACAGTCCTCTGGTGGGATCATCTAATGTACTTGGATTTTGAGGATAGTGATCCCTTGTAGCACTGCAGAGGCTGAAGGAGATGACGAAGTGGTCATTCTGGAACAGTCAGATTCTGCAGAAGGATCCTAAGCATGTCTGATTCCTTTTTTCTTTTTTTTTTTTGTACTGGGGGAGATGTGGTTTAGACCCACTTCAGCCTGAGAGATAATGGATGAGAGAGCGGCAGAAACAAGAATTTTCTAGAGATTTTTATGTCGGCACAGCTCCTTAATGAACTTTGAAACTGGATGATGTGGTAGCACCAATCCATGCAGCCCCCTGTGAACTGGATGCCCAGCTGCAGAGAAGCCCTTGAACTGTGCTGGTCACTGCTGGTCCATGCTGCAAGCACCTGGATAGGAAGGAGGGAGCTGGTGGATGGAGATGTGCAGAGGAACAACGCTCTGTTTTGTGTAGAAAGGCAATGCTGATAGAGTTGGTGGGAATCATTAAGGAAAATGTAGCTTATTCTTTCTTTACATACATATTCTGTTACCATGTTTTTTAACTTGTTCCATTTTCCCCGGTTCCTTAGACGACCATTGGAGTGCAGGAACATGGAGTGGTTGCGTCTTAAGCAAAGAGATCAGAGAATCTTTTCTCCCCTACCTCACCTGATGGAAGTTTGAATGGCTTAATTTTTTGACATATTGACAAAGCTTTTCTTGCTGACATGACTCATGTGGCATTAGGGTCACAGTGGTATCCCTTGCTTTGATGCCTGACGATAAGTGAGAACTTACTGCGTGAAACAGCTGGTTGTAAGTCAGAAGGCTCTTCTGAAATGATATAATTTGATGTGCTCTCTATATATTGTTTTCCTTTGATGCGAGACACATTGATGAAAGGATGGAAGAGACTGTATAATGTAACGATATTCTTGAGAAATAGAGATTTCTCACGTCCTTGCCTAATAGCTTGTTACAGAGAAAAATATTTCCAACCAGTTATCCCTATATGGCCTTTAGGACCAACAGATAGGGTGACAGTTGCTTCAGGTGATAGTACATTTTGTGTGCTAATGTAATTAAATGCAGACAGAAGCCATTGTTAAAACAATTAAGTCCTGCAACTGGGGCCCTGTACTCCCCTCTGTGGGAGAAGTTAAACAATGATGTATTCATGGGGGAACAGAAATTAGAGATTTGACGGAGCTATCTGCCAACGCAGTCCCTTCCAAATTGCTGCCATTTCTCCACAGGAATTTCAGGGCTGCTCCAGCTGTGATTTTTCTGGGTGCCCTTTTAAAGCTCTTAACCAAGATAAGCAGAATAACCCTTTGGCTCTTAGGTTTTTGTAATAAATCATACAAGAATGGGGGCCATGCTGTTTAAAGCAAGGAAGTAAGGAGAAAAGAAAATTAAAAGAAAAAAATGCAAAAAATTCCTGTTGTGAATCTCACAGGATTCTTTCTTTTGTTGTTGAAATTTTGGTTTTGCTCAACAGTTTTAAATAGTTGCTTGATTTCCAGGCTTCAAAATGACAGAGAGTAGTCAGTAAGATTTCTTGCATTTTCTATGTGGGGAATCATTACTTGCATATACAGCATTTCCAATGGCCTCATACTTGTGGGTTGTCAGTGTCTCTTCTGAGGACTGGATGACTTTATGTCCAAATTTTTTGAGCATCCTCCAGTCTGGAGTGCATTGAGTTTTTTAATGTGTGTACGTGTGATTAACTGGGATATCTGTTGACGGGTTTGAATGTAATACTTACGGATTTCCATTAAACTCAGCAGGATTGAGCAGTTCTGGAAACAAATCATAAATATTCATGCAGAGCACTCCAAAATTCAGATACCCCAAGTATGTGAGCTACTGAAAGTTGGTGAGAGTATTAAGTTTCAGACTTGCTAGAAGCAAGAACTATTAGAAATGTTGTAAAGGTTACTATCCTATTGTTTGCTGCCTGTTTTTTGCAGATACTTAGCACATTTTTTAAAGACATCTCTACCTTGAAGTATGTATCTCAACTGACTTGAAATCTGAAGGCTGAGAAGCTTAAATCTGGCAAATAAAAATTAATAAGGTGTCAAATTTGGAAAAAGTCCTGAAATCAATTCTTGGTATGGTGTGTTCCCTTTTTCTAGTAAGTAAAATGTTCTCTACATAGTTTTCTTTGTTTGTAGGAGAAAAGCATTGCCAAAAGAAATGCAGAAGGATTTGTTTAGAGGAAAAGCAGCTCTCTACCTACTCACATAATCAGCTGAATGACTAAACGCATAACAGGATTTTCTGGTGAAAGGTAAATGCGTTGGAAATCACTGCCTGAAAACTCAGTTTCCATTAAAATATATGTGAAGGATACAGCTAGAAACAAAAGAAACTAGAAACTGGCTTTGATGATGTGAAAATGGTAGCTGATAACATGACAGCGTTTGGAGCTATGTTACCAACAAATCCCATACCATTTTCCCCAGCTCTTGCTTTCTGCTTATCTGCAAGGCTGAGCCCTCAGCTCTGCACAGTCACTGACTTCATCCAGAATCTGAAACAATGGGGAAGCAAGGACAAACTCAGCAACCTTCTGCAACTGCCAGAGCGACAGCAGCAGAAGGCAAAGACAAAGCAAAGCAAAAAAACTGGTGCTAACAACAATGACATCTAACAACCATCTGACATAGTCTAGAGCCTGTGCTGTACTGCTCTGCCTGCCAGCATATTGATTTTAAACTCTGCATGGCACCCAGATGCTACACTGATGGGCAATAAATAAATAACATTGTTTTGTTCACAATGAAGATGACTCAGGATGCTCGAGAGACAAGGAATGATTCATATGCAGCCTTCAGACCTCCATCAGCTGTAAGCTATTTTGCTCGCCCTCAGGAATTCAGTAACTGGGACAGGGAAACAGATAGTTATTAGCATGTTACTGCTGTGCTTGGCTACTATATGTTAATTTACAATTGTTCCACGTTCAAGTAAGTTGTTACTTATTCCTCAGGTGGCTGCAGTGAGGATGTTGTGAGAAGTTGCATATGCTAGGACGTGTGCCTGGTGGAATAAATTCTTCTACCTTTACAAGCCATGGAAGCGAGCAGCACAAGGCAAAGCAAATGAAATGCAGTCTGGCTTCTCCTCTGCTACAAGTGCCTTTCTGAAGAAATATCACCATGTTCTTTCTCAGTCCTGTGCCTGATGTTTGAATTACCTTTACATAATTTTGTGCCTTTTTTTTTTCTTCCTAGGGGGTGACAGAATGGCAAGGTCCCAAGCTACACTCGTTCTTTCCATTGCAAGAGATGTGCAAAGACAAAGAGTAGCTCAGTTTGAAGTTATAATTTCCTTTGAATTGGTCTGTACATCTTCATGGCCACGAAAAGAGCTCCATTTACTGCCGCATCCTGTTCTTGCTGGGTATGGACAGAGCTTGTTGCTCTTGTGCCTGTTCTCTGTTGTTCAAGTCTAACTCTAAACTTTTCAGCACATGAGAACATAAAGCTAATGAAACCCATCAGATCTGTCACAAATGTTATGTAAGAACGTTACAACTTTGGGAACAGAGGCACAAGTTAAAAAATTACTTGCATGGTAGAAAAAATACACAACTGGTTATTCTGAGAGGCAGCTAGAAACTCCGGGTGTCCTGGTTCCTTTCCCTTACCTGGCAGGATTTGGGGGCAAGTTTCTGTAAGTAAAAGAGAATTTTTACATGGCTGTGCTGCATTGTTTAAAAGCTCTTATTTTTGTCTCTTATTTACAGCTTGACAATTGTGATTTGAAGCAAATGTCTAATTTGAGAAGGCCAATTCAAGAGTACAATTGCTGTCTGGCACTGTCTTCTGTTCTCTGCAAACCTACGCAACCATGAACATCCAGCTTCAGCTTTGTGCAGCATGGGATCCAGATAGATGTTTTTGCTGAGTCTGGGATTTTGTTTACAAATGCTTCCACTCTAAAAAAAAAAAAAAAAATTCCACACATATAGTTAGTATAAGCCATTAAAAAAAATGCATTTGAATATCATATATATTTAACACATGCCCTAGAGATAGAGATGCTGAATTTTCCTGCTAGGTTTTAACACCATCTTAACCTTTTCTCTTTCTTGGTTTTATTTGGTCCTTTGCATACGGGTTTTGACTATGCTGTCTGAATGACTATTTTTTTTCAGCTGAAATTTTTTCCACGTTTCCTAATGAAAAGAGCCTCCTTCTGCTTCACCGGTTTCATTTGTGCATTACAACAAAACAGTGCAGGAGGATTACATTTGTCAAACAAAACGAAAACATATTTAAAGGACAGATATTCTTTCCAAACAGTAATGGGGTTCTTTGCCTAGGTCTACAATAGGAGTTTTTAACACTGCAGAAGCTTGGCAAAACTCTCTGGACGTTGGGCAATATAGTAATGCCCTGTACTTTTTTTACTGCCTTCCAGTTCAACTGTTTTACCATCAGCCAGTGTGTCTTCACAGGATCCTTCACAGGGAGTCTCAGTGTGTACCATTAGCTCCAACTTATAGATAAAGCTACCAACATTATTTCTTCACCCCCGCTCCCACCTCCAGAAAGTCTCGGCCACCAGGTTTCTGATTAATGTAGCCAACAGCAGCTGGCTTCTTTGCAAGCAGATGTGGTGCCCACTAAGGACCATAGAAACACTGCAGCTGCCTGCACCAAATGCTGGCTCCGCTCTCAGGTGACTTCTCCAGTGCTCTGTAGGCTCCTGGAATAAAATTTGTGATACAGCATACGGGAGACAGCAGACATTTCCAGATGTTTAAGCCTTGGAAATATGCAGCATGCTTTTGATTAAACTCTAGGTAGAAGCTATTTGCTGTATCTACTCAGGATGATGCTCAGGATGCTGTGTCAGGAAACGAGTGTAATTCCAGTTGCATACAGGCGAGTATTTACAGGAAAAAATTATTCTCTAGCATCTACCAATGTATCCTATGCTTTGCCATCTTTATCACTTACATCCAGTAGCCATAAAAGTTGCTGCTAAAAGTTTCTTTTGACTTCTTTTTAGATAGATTTAAATTTGACCTTTCTGTTATTTTATTTCATCATTTTTTCTCATTTTTCATCCTGCAGTTTAGAACAACCATTCTTCTTCATTATCCATTAAAAGATTTTAAAGATGTATTGAGTGTTTACTTTTCTTGAGACAAGCATGTCAATCAAATTTTGTATAAAACATATATTCTACTTTCAGATTACCAAGTAATATCCAAAATGCAGAAATATCATATTTTAAAAAGGAATGTTTTCATCATCTCTGCTAGAAATACTACCTCTAAGCATGGGATATGCTGAAGTCTCTAGCAGCAACCCAGAATTAAACTGGTCTATCTGAAATCCCTGAAAACACCTGGAAATATTTCCTAACTGCCAAATGGCACTAAGAACAGTTTGAAATACATCAATTATTGCTCATTATGAACTGTTGTAATTGCTCTAGGACTGTGAGCAGCTGTCCAGAAGACAGTCTCTTTACCTGACATAGCACGAGTGAAATTGGGAATCACTATACTTCCTCTGTCGATATTTCTGTCTATACAAAAAATGTCTATACAAAAAAAGTGCACCTGAGTAGGATGCAAGATCCTAGCTTGATATAAATTTGACTTAAGAGAGTCACACATTTAAGGTCTTTGACTGAGACCTAAAGACCTGACTCGTAATGCAAAGCATTCTCAGGAGAGATTGTTTTGCCCAAAAGGTTAATTCTGAAATGTGCTGAAATTTTTTAAATTCCTTTTCAAGTTGCATTTGGCTGAGGTGTTTACTGTCTTACAAGTGACATAGCGTAACATTCTCCTGTAATGCAAGGCAAAACACAGGAGGTGTATGGAAAAAAGAAATCAAAGTCTGGTTAGTGGTGAATAGAAGTAAAAAATAATTATATGGAAAATTAATTGAGAATTAATTATATGGAGGAGCTTGAAAGTGAAATAACTGGAGATTTAGTGGTCAGGAAAGGGGAAAGTGTTTGAGATAGAGACATGCGGAAGGGCATAGGTCTTAAAGTAACTTTACCTTTCATCTGGGTAATGGTCAATCTGCACTGTTGCACAATGATCAGGAAACGGGTATTTTAAAGCATATGGAGATTTATTTTCTTCATCTCTTCCTTTTCTGTAGGCATCTCCAATGAGTCTGACCAACCTTGTGTATTGGCTGTTTTTTTGGGGATTCCATTACTGTTCACTAATGATAGATGTAGGATGTATACCCACATTTCTGCTTGATGAGTACATCCAAGGGTGTATCTGAGACACCCCAATATACCTCTCAGATGGCAAGTGTTTTTACTAAATGTGATTGTTTCAGGTTTTCATAGATCGTGAGATTTATGAGTAGATCGAGTGAGCCTAATGCAGTGTTTATGTTCCAATTTTTGTCAGTGGACAAATGGGACAAATGATTCTTGACATAAAGCGGAGTCTGCCTGAGGTCTAATTTTACGTCACAGCTATAAATATCACTCTTGCCAAGTCCCATTAATTTCCTAGAGTGGTCACTTAGTTTGCAATTTTGAATTTATGCTTGTGCTGAAGGATTTTGCTGTATGTCTTGTGATCACTCTCCTGCATTTCCATCATCAAACTTCTTAAAGCAAACTTTCTCTTTGGAAAGCAGTGCCCATACAGTGAGAAGCTAATTACCTATTGCCACAACAGTGCACACAAATGAACAGTTATCAAAGTCACCAGGTAGGTACATAGTCAGTAACTCTCTATGTTATAAGACAAAGGCAAACAGTTTCTCCAATGTTTATTTATTTCTCCTATGTCTCTTCAACGCATATTTTTAAAATATTTGTAATTGCAAGTTTTTCATGGTTATTGGATGTGCAAACTAGGTTTTGTGTTACGGTGTTTGCAGTCAGTTGATATCAGATTTCTTTACACTGTGTTGCTTGAAGACTTTCATAATTCTGCAAGATAATGCACACTTTCTTAACCGGCTGTTGGCAGTACTTACTGAAATCTGCATAGGCAAGTCTCCTGGTCAAAAGATATGTTCTGTGCTGGTTGGCTGGTCTAACCTACCGACCTGTGTAAATAAAGGCAGCCCCTCCAAAAAGCCAGCTATGCTCATTTTTCAGTCAAGATTTGGAGAAAGTGGTTAGTACAGACATTAGATATCCATGACCGTTGATTTTTTGGGAATGCATGAGAACTTTCTTGGCTTGGTAATAGTTACTAGTGAGTGACTTCCTAATTTAAATTTATTTGGATTTAATTTTCCATTGATGTCTAATTATTCAGTTACAAAGTTGGTTGGTATATCATGTATCTACAGCTTGCACTGACTTTGGACTCCATTTGCACTTGGATAGACCACAACAGCTTCACTAGTCCTTCTGGATCCTTGATGTGTCATGGCACTGCATTTAGGAGTTGGGGAAACATTTCGTATATCCGGAGGTAAATGACATATCATCTGTGTCTTTTTTATTCTGCCTTCAGGGAAAGTGATGAAGAAATGGTTGTATCTCACAGAGAATGAGAGAAGTTTTGCAGAAAATGGCTGGAGAAAGGTCAAATTTGTGACTATTGTATGTTGTGAAATGTACATTGTGAAACTAATGAAAAACTTATGAAACTGGTTTCTACTGAGTAGCGGAAAAGCAGAATCTGGCCCATAGGGAGCAGCAGTAAGTATGGAATAGGAACAGTACAATAGTTTTATTTACATAAAGACTTAGTAAAACAAGCTGTGTTATTTTAGCTGGATCTGCCCGATTTACTATCCAAACACAATACTTAATGATACATAACTGGCATCTGATCAGTACCACATAAGTGGAATGTAGTTGTGCAATGTTCTGTCTTTGGAGCAGTTTCCCTTCTCGGTGCATTACCAGTAAGGTCTGCTACACAGTGCTGAGAGAGAGCGCACACGAGGGAGCAGCATCCCCAAATGTGCTTTTGGAAGATGTGGGATAATCCTTTGCTATAACAATAAAAGCACGATGTTTCTGACTGTCTGTATTCTGCTCCAGAGTACTGCTGCAGCTGCTGGTCTGACTTAGATGAAGGCTCAGCCTGGCATTGCTCAGAGGCCATGAATTGCTGTAGTGCAGGATGCTTGGTCAGCTCCCGGGATCCCCCCCTTTGCCTTCTGCTGCGTTGTGTTCCCACCCAAAATACTGAACAGCTCCAAGCAGCCCGGCTCTGGCAGATGCATTGCAGTTCTACAGGCACTGCTGGAAAACAGCACAGACCTTGCTTTGCTCGGAAGCAAGTGGGAATGAACATAGAATCATAGAATCATAGAATGCTTTGGGTTGGAAGGGACCTTTAGAGGTCATCTAGTCCAACCCCCCTGCTTCATCCTCTGACCATAATTTTCTTCCATATTCCTTTGTTGTTTGTTTTGCAGTTTTATTTCTTCATTTTCTTTCTTTTCCTTCACTCTCATAGTGCCATATTAATGGCATCCTTTAGATACAGTGGCATTCTCTGTGATATTTTGAATTTGTCAGTATAGTTTTTATGTTAAAAAACCTTGTCGTTCACTCAAGTTGATGTAAGAAACAACCCTGACTCTGTGAAAGGGATGCATGCTGTGCTCACTAGCACTCCTGGGGCTTCATTCCTATTTTTTCTGACATAACTGGTTTCCAGAGGTTGGCAGGCCCTCATCTTTTAAAAGATGGAAGATTGAAAAAAAGAGAATTGCTTGGTGGAAGTTGATATAATTCAGCTCACGGCTGCAATGCTGCTCTTTATAGCTCAATAATTCAGTCAAAAAAATCTTAGATTTAGCAAGCTCAGAACTAGTTAGGTCATGACTGGGATATCTTTAGGAAGCAGCTATCTGTTCCAGGAAGTGCCAGGAAAGCGTTGCTAGATAAGACACACCACTCCGATCGCCATGGAGCTGGTACACAGGGTGAAGGTCTAGATGACTGCTTGTGGTCCTCCCAAGCTCCATTTCCTGTTGTTTTTTGTATGAAATGAGACCAGACATATATTTGAGGAGGATGTAGAACTGATTTTTTTTTGTACTTTCAACAGTTAAAGAAGTTTTGATGTTCCTCCCCTTTCTTCCCTCCCACCCCCTATATTTGGAGGTGTTTGCTTCAATGTCAGCCAAATTTGACAGTTGGTTCTTACACATTTCTGTAAGTACAGGTGCATAACATTGCTATCACCAGGAAGAAATGTGGGGTTTCACTTGTGGTCAGAAAGACCTCTGAAGTTTGTATAATGCTTTTTGTTCCTAGACAACTTTTTGTTCCTAGATCATTGCATATCACTGTGATTTCATAGCATGGCACAAATCACTTTGCTGATGCTTGTGGTTTACTCTCAGTAAATCAGCAGAAGAAAGCGTCTCATACAGGAAAAGGTTTCCACAAAAACAAAGTACTCTGAGAGACATAGGTGGAGTAATTTCCATTTTCCTTTTTATTCTTGGCCATCAACCAACATGAGCAGTTTTGCTCTGCAGCTGTACACTGTTGCAGGTTGGGCTAGATTCTGAAGCTGCTTCTTATTTGTGTCAGGTCAGTGGGAAAGAGTAAAACTGAAAGAAACCATCTCCAGTATTCCAATCTACAAAGAGCCAAACCTTGCTCTTACTTTGAACTTCCTTTATCTAAGAAGAGAGTTTCTACCAGGAACTCAAACTTTACATGTTCACATGCCCTTTGCAAGAGAACTTCTCGTATGAAATACATATAGCTGATGCACACTCGTATTTGCTCTGTTATAAATGCAGGCAAATGAGCCAAAATGTTCAAGGACATCTGTGAATTCTAGATGTAGAGGAAGTAAAGTATGTGGGGAAGGAGCTGAACTAGTGCTTATGTGCCAGCTAAGCAGATTATGTTGGATCAGTCACTGGCAGGAAAACCATGAGTAGTAGTAGACCAAAAAACACTGTCTACTTGCAGCAGTGCATGTGTGTCTAGATCTTTATTTTTGGTCAAGTTGATATGAATATGGGAGATATTGAGAAGGATAATGTTGTGTATTTGTATGTTTTTCTTTGTTTTTTTTTGTTTGTTTTATAAAGTCCTGAGATGTGCTTGGGAGCCCCAGTCGGTCTTCTTGTACCACTGATGTCTGGAAAGTTGACAGGTCCTCTCAGCTGGGGTTACAGGTAGTTAACACAATAAAAACGGAAATAATTTGCCCCAAACCATGTTTTTCCTCATCTCAGCCTGGGGTCTGTGGGTAAGGGAGAAGAATGTGACCACTACTTCAAATCAGGCTGCAGACCACATTAAAGATTCGAGAGCTGCAAATGGCTCTTTTGTTTTCCCTGTTTTACGCTAAGCTGTGCTCAGTGTTTCCTGCAGCTGTGCATCTGGGCGCCTTTTCCTCAGCAGTAGTGCCAGTTCATCAACGTCAGCTGTGGTTACTTGAAACAAAGTGGTTAAGCCTGCCATGTTTGGAGATGTGCCACAAAGCCGTTTTGTTTTGTCGGCTCAGTGACCGATTATAGACCTATAGAGATGTTGTAGGCAACACTTGAACAGTCTGAAGTAGTGTAAATTGCATTGTCTAATTTCTAGCGTTCAACATACATCAAGCTCATTTCCACGCTGAAGGTATAGTCCATTGCACCAGTTGTGGCCAGCGTGAGCCTTGTGGGTGTGCGCTACGAGGAAATCCACAGCACAATCTGGTAAATTCACACAGAGTCTTATATTAAAGAAGATGTAATCTCTGCAGTGCTGGCTGAGTAATACTTTAAATTAAATAATGCTTTAAATTAAGGGCCACTTTGATATCACAAGGCCTCTTCTTTTTTCTATGAAAATTCACAAAAGTCTTTCCCGGAACCGTGAAATTAAAGAGGAAAATCGTCATTAAAGCATTCATTCCTTATTGAGAGAAATTCAACTTGTCCTTCTTTAAGTTTGAAGCTAATAGCAAGTCTGCTTTCTGCTCTTTGAATGTGCTGCTCTGTAATAACCTATCGCAGCTTGACAGCGAGTGCGGACTCTTTATTCCTTTGTAGAGTCACAAGCTGCTATATCAGACTTCTGTTCCTTCACTGGTAGAACTCTTTTCAGCTATATAAACCACAGTTATACCCTGAGAAGTGACACTGAAAACTCCACTGCAAATACCTTTATTTCATGTCCTTGATCGTTATACAACGTATTTTGCTCTGTTCAAAAGGGTGAAGATGTTATTTTCTAGCAGCTGGTGTCGCTACCGGGCATGGCCATCCGGATCTGGAGTTCTCTCCTGTTTGCACGTCATCAACGGCCACCTTGGTCTGGCTGGGGGATGTTGCATGTATACTTGGTGCAGCCATCAGATGGGTCAGGTAGATTAGATATTTTAAATACATGAGTTTATATGCACTAAAATAAGTACATCTAACATATTATAGGTCTGTAATATATATTGCAAATATTTTCAATCTGTGTTTTCCTAAAGACATGCTGGCATTTTCTGTGCAACACCTATCTTTGAGTGAGTTCTGTATCTCCACACAATTTGGGATAGGGCAGTGCTTTGTATCTACAGCCATATACGAAAGCTTGCTTCCTACTAACTTTCTGGTATATTTAAAGATTTTTTGCTGTATTTAACTTTATTGCTATTAAATTTATTACTAGAGAAAGTAATTACCTAGAAAGAAACGTATTTTCTGAGCCTTGAAATTAAATGTCAGTTTTGGGAAAGCTTCCAGATAGATGGAAGAGAATTAATCAGTGATGGAGAAGACTTTTTATGTCAGCGCAAAATATTCCCCTGCCCCTTACCCTAATTCCTCCAGGTCACTCTCTGTACCTTTGCTCCTTTTGGCATCCAGAGGCTGTTCCACAGCTATGGTCATTTTATTTGTGCTTGCATACCACTGACTGTAGCACTGTTTGTCATTTCTGACCTGTGTGCCACAGGTTCCCCATCAGCAACATAAGGGTTTAGTTAATATACTGCATTTTATAGCTTCGTGAATGAAATAAAAATGTCCTGATCAAATGGACTATAAGCCTGGCAGGATATAGGTAACCTGTGTTTATGCACTACCAAACACAAGCATCTCCACTACTGATTAGATTAGTGCCTTTGGGCACTAACTTAATATATATATTTAATAACAGTAATAAAACTAATTCCATCATATTCTAGGCACACTGAAAATGTGGCTTTGAAATGCTTTTGGCATCGATCAGTTCTTTTGAACTCCCCCATAATGATATCAATGGTTTTATGCACTGAATGATGTTAACTTACTTGTCCTCCTGTTGATTTTGGGTGCAAAAGATGTATCAGGTGGCCACATGTGCCTACATTTAACTGGGGTCAATACTATCTCAGCTAGCTAACTAGGACATACGTACCACACACACACCCCTTTCTAGGTGAATCAGAGCTACCTGCTGGGTGCATGGTGGACTTTATATTGCTAAAGGCTAAGTGGAAAATATTCTGCACCTTGAGCATGAAGAGAATGTTCTATCCCTGTATTTCGAAATTCCGGCTGCAGATAGTGTGGACTAGAGGAATTATCACAGAATCTGAAGAAACCACAGTTTTATTGGAATAATTTCTTTTTTTATCTCTTCTGCTGTTTACCAAAGGACTGCCAAGAAGTAGGAGGCTCTCATCTTGGTTTCTCACTGAAATTAAGAGAAGCAGTTTTGTGTATGTTTTCCTGAACACTTTCTGAAACACTCCAGCTGGCATGATAATTTGCGAGCTGTACTCATTCAGCTGCTAAATTGTTTTTAAACCATATTCCTTGTATTGATTGTGTTCTGGTCCCCTAAATGAAACAGCTGTGGATGTATTTACAGTCTGAGAAAGCTGGACCAGTAATAGAAATTTGCAGTTTTAGTCATTGCTCATCAGCTGACGTAAAGGCAAAACCAATGGGGAGCATCTGCTTACTCTCTCTATAGTCTCTAACTCTGCCCATGTGTTGCCATTTAACTTGGATGGATCAGAGAAGTCAGCATTCAAGGCTTCTGATAATTCAGGTCTGTGAGGACATATTAAGTGCCAAACATCATAAGGACAGACTGGTAAAGACTTCAGAAAATACAGCTATAGATTCACGGAAGTGGTGAAATATAAAATAGGTTTACAAAGCGAAGGATGAAATGCAGAAACAAGGATCACAAGTTACCTAGTGATGAGTCTGTAATTAAAAAAAAAATCTAAAATCTACTGTTTGTTTTCAAGTGTCCTGAAATTCTGTTGCCTCAAGCAGGCCTTCCTATAGATCCTTGTACAAATACATGAAAGTTGCTTCTGAAACTTTAGTGACCACAGAGAAATGTTCCTGGATTTGTGTTTATTTAGAGAATTCCCTTTATTACAACAAACTCATAAATGTCTTGAGAATACTATATTCCTGTGTTTGGTCTAGAAAACAACCTCTAATTGATGGCAATTATTGTAGAGCGTAACCAAAAGATGGCAGCAGTCCAATATTTTTTTTCTACCAAGTAGGCAAGAGACTGGGTTTATTTACTGTTTTATGAGCTCTACTGTGCTATTGGAAAGGAAGAATGCTATGGATGCTATTTCCTATTGGAAAGAAAGTGATTAAAACAATTTGAGAGGTAAAAAACACTTTGCAGTTTTTGTGCATGTGTAACCGCAAACTTACTTTTATTAAAGTGCTCTTAATTGGACACTGCCTCTAGGATGCAGCAAGCAGAGAATAAACCACATTGAGAGGAGGCATTTGCCAGACCAAGTAGAAGTGTGTTCACTTAAACACTTTCGTGCTGGACAATTCCCAGATGGGACTTTGCCCTATAGCGACAAAACGACCCAACCAGAGCCCCAAAAAAGAATTAGCTTCCCAAAACACGAGGAACTGGAGAGAGAACCAGAAAGACTGCCTGAGGCATGTTTCCTTACCCTTCAACAGTGAACCTGCCATTATTTCTAGTGTGCGATCTTAATACCTGTGTGCTTCAACTTTCCTGGTGATGTTCACAAGGGAAATTACTAGACTAATGAAATGATCTTCACAGGCTTTCCCAAAGCCCTGTGAGGTCAGGGAAAAGGTTCCCAGTGACTTAACATTTGTTTCCGAATCAGCTACAGTCTGGTGGCATCCCAAAAGTGCCTGAAATTGTGCAATGTACAAACATGCACTTTATGCTGGGTTTTGGATTATCAGTGCAGTTGAGGAGGCCGTAACAAAACAGAAGCTACCTCTCTTTGGGGGAAAAAAAAAATTAGGGAAGTAACTGTTTATTGGGCTTATACTGCGGAAAAATTCCCAAACAACAAAACCAAAATAACCAAGCACTCAAACAAAAAAGCCTTTACCCCCACACCCAGGCATTTTCAAATTCAAACACCTCACAAATTAAAGCACATAACATCCTCCAAAACATCGAAAATCCCCTAGGAAAAAGTTTCTCATAATCACAAATTTTCTTACAGGAGATTGCTCAACAACTCTTAAGCAACATTTCCATTATGTGCAAAGCAAAACCAAAAGCTTGTAGTGTTCCAGCGTGCATTCACTTGCTGCCCTAACTGAGAGCCTGTTCTTAGCCTGCTTTAGTCTCAGCTCCTCTGTAAGGTGAATATGAATTAGGAACATGATCCTGGTAACTGATCTTCACAGCTGTGAAGTGGCGTTGTCACCTTGTCAATGTTTTTCATATATTTCAGCAGGACTAATGCCTGATACTCAACCAGCGTGGTACACCACTGCGGAAACACTTTGGGTAGCTGAAGGCTGTCCTGATCAGGGACCATTTATTCATTTGTTTTAAATGATGAAAATCCCACTAGCATTTTCCTCTGATTTAGTATTTATTTGTGGTAGCTCAAGGTTCCAGGCTGAAGATAGACATGGGGAATAAATAAAAGAAACAAGTACAATGTGCGATTCATATACTTCTGGCTTCAGAACAGAAGCAGCTTGTCCAAAGGAAGCAGGGTGAGTAGGACTTGCTTTTTCCTACATAAGGTTTTAAGAGAAAAGCTACAGGAGAAAAGGGTCACAAAGACTCCGATAGGTGAAATGTGACAGAAAGTTTGTCTGCCTTTTCTACAGCTGTCACCTTTTTTTGTGCGTTTTGACTTACCCTGATATTGGATAATCCTGATTATACAACTCTGAATTGCTACTGAATTTTATTTCAGAAGGGGAAAAATGAATTCATTCTTTTGTACCAGCAAAAGAAGCTTTAACATCCTGCAGAAACTCTAGTTCTTTCCTTCATCTCCCTGCTGTTATTTTTTAGGCAACTGCTATCTGCAGATGTGAAGGCATACCTTGTTTTACTCACAGGCCTGCAGCCTCACAGTCCTCCTCTCAGTTAGTGCAGTGCAGTTAGCGTCAAGCCAAATTCACAAGCCAGGAGAGTTTGACATCAGCGGGAGTAGTCTCAGAAAGGAGCGTACAACGTGACTCCAGAAGAGGCACATGAACGCCTCAAGCTCTTTGTTAAGTAAACCAAATGTTGATGTTTGCGGCAAGTTAAACATCTGCATTTCGCTTCGAGCGTTAAGCGAACTTTGAAAATGTGATTTCCCCTGTTTTTATTAAATTCAACAGTTTGACAAAACTTGGCCATCAGAAGTACTGCTAAAAGGAGTGGCCAATAAAGAATGGTGTCTTTTATTGTATTGAAAAAACAGATGTACTAAACTTTTTCTTTTTTTGGTGGCTCACACATGTACACTTCGTGTGGACGGCGGTTCCATTACCAGTCTTACTAACTGCATTTACTTTTTGTCTATGTGGTCATTAATTTATATGTTAAAATTCCAGGCTTTTCTTCTCAAGAAAAAGCTGTATAAGAAGAGGAAAAAAGAGGATCATTCTCATAGTTATACTTAAGTGTAAGATTGTTTTACTTTATTTTTTCAGGAGGAGTTTCAACACAATCATCCAAATTTTTTTCAAACAAAGCAAAAGCATGAAATTATTTAGAAATTTAAATATCTTCTGAAAAATCTTTGAGAAAACCTGGACTATCACATTAGTTTACATTAAACCCTGGCAGAATTAAAGATGTGTGTGATTTTTTTCTTTTTTAATAGCTTTGACTAACTTTGTGTTTTTGGTGAATAATTTACTTCTCAAAATGTAATATTTCAAACAACACAAGATGAAGAAAAATATGTCCCAGGAAACTATTGTAATATTTCCAAAAAAACATTTGATATCTGAATTTGATTAACGAAGAGATTTGGACGTCATTCATAAAACTGAACTCTGCTGAACAGGGTTTTGTCTCACGATGTCCTGGTACACTGCTCTGGTCTACTTGTGGGACAAAGACCTAGAGTAAAATTTCTTCTTGGAGTGAACAGGGCAGTATTAATGCTCAAGTAACCCATATTTTGGATGATTTTCCAACAGAAAAAAGAGAAACTTGTCGTTGTGAGCTATGTTCCTTATTTCATGTAATCAAGGAGAAAAACGCTGTAACTCAAAAGCTGAGGAGAGGAAACTCTGAAAGAAGTTCACAGGCAGGAGCTGACAACAGTTCCCTGAGGCTGAAAATGTCACTTGTTGCTGATCCAGGCAAGCAGTGTTGGCCACAGCTGGCTGCTTTCTTCTCCTAGAGAAGGGTTCAGAGGATGCAGCTAGCATGTTCCCGCAAAAGCCAGCCCTGCTCCCTCACGTACCCAGGCCTGGCATGGGAGCGGTCCTTGGACCGCCTGCAAGTCATCTGTGATCCAAGAGCAACAGGATCACCACCTTTGGTACACAGGGTCAGGGACATGAAGTGGTTTTTTGGTTTTCTTTTTCCTTGATTGCTTTCTGACTCTGGCCTGCTGGCATTATTAAGTATGTCTGATTTGTTTCTGCTTGAATGAAATGTTTTGTTTAATCTCAAATGGTCTGCCTTAATTGGTTGAGTATGTGGAAACATTTCAGTTTGGGATGGATCCAAAACAATAACCATTAACATTTTTTTTTCTGTTGGCTACCAAACCAAAAAAATTCAATTATTTACATGGTTTGTGTTTTAACATCAGCTGCAGAGGAACTTGGTAGGATTATACCTTTGTTTGAACATGAAAATCAATGTGAAATGTGAAGCTGTGGATCAAAATCAAACCAAGCTCAAAGAAGCAACCGGGATAGAGAAGAGAAGGTAGTTTGCCATTTTCGATGTATTTCTTTCTTTCTGGTACACTTGAATTCAATCTGAATTCATATCAGAGTCTCTTAAAAGTTGACATTATTTGGGATTCAGGCTTTCCTTTGATTGTGTATAGAAATAGGGCTAGAAGGTCAGTTCTGGATATTGAAGCTAGTCTGTTTATAGGTGATGCATGCATTCTGGTTCAGGGTAGTGTTCACTTGCCATTAGATAAAGTGAGCAGAACATTATGACAGGTTTTAAACTTGTTAAAAGTCAGCAGTTTTTTGGAACAGGCCTTCATACTTTAAGTCAGTATCAGAGTTATAACTTCCAGCCAGCGTGAGCTTCAGTGTCTTCAACTGGGATTTCCAGATCAGATACATCTCTAGTGGAGGTAAAACATAATGTGGAGAAGGAGACAGGATGAAAGACAGACAAATAATTTTTCACGCTTGTCTTACGGTAATGTAGTAGAGAACAGGAATGGAAATAGCGCTGTTAGAAACTATCCAACACAAATATGATTTAGAGAGATGAATGGGAGCTTTGGCTGTATCTTGTTGCAGAAAGGAGTCAGATGCGTGATGGAAAACCCATGTCGCCTCTCCTGTAGAGCCAAGCAGAGGCTGTGTTTTCTTCTGCCACTTATGGTGCATTTAATTCTGAAGTGGTTGATTTTCAGGTGGAAAATAGGAATTAAAAAAATCCCTTCTTCTTTGTCCAAGCACAAATTAAATAACTGCAATTTGCTTTATCTGCTGTGGCATTGGAGAGATGGAAATAGCTTCATCAGGTGCTGGTTATGGATATACTCATCCCCTCCTTTCTCCTCCTCTTCAAGCCCTCCACTATCTCAAGCTGTCACTTGATATGTTGGCAACCAAATTAAATGCATACAAATACTGTTATTTCGCATTGTAGTCACGGGAACAATGTTAAAACAGTTACCCAGTAAATTCAGCTTGGATTAAGTGGAACATACCTGCTGAGACTAGCTTATATGAAGAATGTGATAAAGAATATGAAGTAAAGTTAGAAGGTCATGTTTTGGGTAGGCTAGATACGTCATTACAGTCAGACCAGGGGTCATTTATGATAAATGATCAATATTATTATTTTTATAGATTTTACTTTATTTTTTTTATTATACAGGAATTACAGCACTGCAAGATATAATATAGACTTCTTGTCAGACCCACTTGTGTCCGTCTCCAAGTCCAGAGTGTCAGATCACATTCAGGTTTTCTCAACAGCAAGGAGGGCTTGGAATGTAAGTGAGAGAAAACAAAACCTGCTGCATAAGTTCTGTGGAAAACTGTGAGTCAGTAGCCACGCTTTCTGGGAAACCTTTCATTAAAAAAAAAGAAGAAATTAGTCAGCTAAAAGAATCTTATACTGTAGAGAAATTAAATTTCTCTAAACAAGTGTGTCTTTGTGGTGCTGATTTGATGATCATATTGAAATGTTTGAAGGTACTGGTCGTGGCCAACATTTGCTCCCAGTGCTGGACTATCTCCTAACGCCCCGCACTGGCTGTGCTGATGTGTTTGCTCATCTGGGTACAGAGCTGAAACTCTTTTGCAAGGGTTGGTTTCAGAGCATTAACTCCAGCTTTGTATATACTTCTTAGTCTGTAAGATATGAGGCCCTGACACAGCATTACCCACTTTCCATCTGCCTTCCCATTCCCATACTTTTGCTACAAAGCGGTGCTGCAACAATTATAGTGGAGGCACGGGGAGAGGAAACTGCAACTTCTTTATCTCCTCTGAAACCGCCTGCAAACTAATCCCCACTTACGCTTTATACTGCAAGGTATTCAGAGAAAAGGCTGTCTTAAGAGCTTGAGTTGATAATTTTTCTCCAAGTTTTTCTGTTAGCCCCTCCTGTGAAAACAGTTTCATTAAAAAAAAAAAAAAGAAAGGCTAGCTCACCAAGTGTCACGTGCCTCACTCTACACGTACTACTACATAGATTACTTTCTCTAATTCTTGGTAGATGAGATGTCACTATGTAAGGAGAATCAAAGAAAATAAATGGTTAGGAAAAAGTTGGGTCAGTTATTTGTGAAGTTGTGGAGTTTTTTCCCTCCTGTCAATAATCAAATTGATTTTATAATGGTAATCCCAACAGTTGGGATTTGAGTGCAACATAACGTCCTCCATTTGATTATTGTACTCTGGTTTTCAGCTGCCAATAATCTTCACTAGTATTAGTTGTACCTAACACCTTTATCGTTATTTTTACAAAAGATAGTGAGGATTGGACTGAGCTCCCTTCTCTACAGGTGATCAGATCAGGATTAGAATACGCTGGCAGGGCAATGTGGTAATACCAACTCATCACCTTTTACTTGGTTATGATTTACTCAGTCCTAATTCCCAAACTTTCTACCCTCAAAGTAAATTACATGATTAGTTTATAATTTTTTTTCCTACAGTCATGCTACTGTAACGCAATTAAGTCTAGCAGTCTCTGCTTTATTTCCTATTTTCACTGTTAAACAAAAGTGAAGTCATGACTAGGAGGCCAAACATGATGCAGTTGAGAATAAATATGGGGTTTTTTTTCAGTATGCTTGCAGTATCTTTTCTTTAAGTGCTCCAATATTATTTTTCACAAAAATTCAAGGGAATAATTTGAATATTCTATCATAACTTTTCCATCTTGTGAGTGGATTTTATCCTTAGTGCATAGAACAGAAAAGAGAATAAATTTCTAGCTTCATAGTTTGTCAAACTACCTGTTGTCTAAAACAGGTAATATCTTAAAGGGCAAGCAATATAAATAATTGCCTAATACTTTTAATTGAATTTGGATAGTTTCCTTTAAAAACTTTGCCTCCTGCAGCAAACTTTTAATCCTATACTAAAGTAGAAACCGAGTATAAATATTGCTTTGAGTAGAACCAAATATAAGCCTCCTGCCCGCTATAGTGAGCTGTGCAAAATATGCATGGTGGGATTTCGGTCAGGAAATGGAGAGACTAAGAATAGAGTAGATGCCTCTCTGCAGAGGGAATAATCAGAGACTTCTTTGTGTGTTTAATCACTCCAGATAAGGCAGCTGAAGTTGTTCTTTATCATATTGATTCAATGAAACATCTTGATTTAGGATCTTTGGGTTTTTTTTGGATGGCATTGCATGTTGAATCACATTTACCAAAAAAGGGTGAGTGATGATGTCCAATAGATTAGTACCTACGACTTCAAAATGGAAATACAGAATTATTACATATGCAACTCTTACAGAAAATGTAACATGAAAACTCAATGCGCCTTTACATATAATTCAGGCAAATAAGAAGGGTAATACTGTAACAAACTCTTGGTAAGATATGTTTATTTACACTCACACCTCTAAATGTAACTGTTGAAACTCTGGAAGGCATTATCCTTAAGCTTTCCCTGGATTTTTCTCATCAAGAATATATTGTAAAAATAATGTTAGCATCCTGAGACAAAGAGTTGGAATATATTAATCTAATAGGATAGGATTGTTAGAAACAGTAACCATTGGTCTGAGTCATCACTTTCCACTATAATTCTGAACTCCATTGGCAGTAACCATATGTACAGTCTTTGATACATACTTGGCTAACAGATCTAACAGATACAATGACTTTGAAGCTGGGATTAGGAATGTAAAAATCACCCCAAAAACTAGTCATACATGGACATGGATCAAAGTCTAGAACAGAGCAAAATACGTGTCTCTTGAGTCTGGATTTCCATTTGTTTTTTACAAAGTAGGTGTTGGAGAATCTGTGTTTTATTTCCCTAGTAGCCTCAGAATGAAAGTAGCTGGGTTTATAAAGAATAGCCTTATATTAGGTTACAGTGTAAATTTTTTTTTTTTTAATCAACAGTCTGGTTTTCAGTAGTTTGAGTTATCAGAGCTCCTTCAATTTCTCTCAAAGAATACTTTTGAAATTACTTTTGCTAATTACTCTGGATATTTCTTCCATCTTCTCTTGGTGTTGACACTTTATATGAATTCTTTTTATGTTATATTATAAAATGTTCTATATTTATTAATAGCATATATATGGTTAATAGTGTTTAAAAGAAATCACCCTAAAGTGCAAAAGTTCTGTGGTTTGCATTTTACCATGGTACATTGTGAGCTGCAAATTTCTAAGTACTCTGTCCAGGGCTGTCTCTGAAAGAACACCCTGGTCCTAGCGTCCAGGGTGAAATGTGCATTTGGTTAGCTAGAATTTATGAGATTGGTTTAAAGGGTTTAATTTTATCTTATATATGTTATAGTTTCCAGAAGCTTATGAAGAAAAACAGAGTGAATCATTTGCCTTGATTAGACTATGAAATTACCTGGTTTTGTACCTGAAAACGGGTGTCAATGATGGGTGCTGGTTCAGGGATGAAAGAAGACACATGCAACAGGCGGGGATAAGGCAGTCAAGGATGTATAGAGAATAGAGGAAAGAGAGGAAAAGATTACCTGGGTGAAAAAAGGACAGGAAAGGCATTTGCTAAATGCTTAAAGGTCTGTTCATACAAGAAAACTGCAGATAGAGATGAGGTGGCAGTGTGAGCAAATCCACAAACTGAATAAGAACGGCTCAACTGGGCAGACAGACATTGAGCTCTTTTCAGCAGTGTTTCATTTTCCTTCACCTGTTAACCAGGAAACAGGTATTATTTCATTTTACACATGGGGATCAGAGGCAGAGAGAGATTTATTTAAGGTCATCCAGGAATTCTACAGCAGAAGAGGGAACTAAACCAGGAATTTCTGAGTTCTAGACCAGTACGCTAACCATGGGATAACTCATTTCCTCTCTATGGGAGTTTCTGCTGCCAAATTGCGTTTGATGAGAACAAGCCCCTCTTGTTTACATTTCTCTAAAACAAACCTTCATTAGGACTTGATTCAATATATCACAAATACATTGTCAAGGTCATCATGAAATGTTTAATAAATCTGCAAATCCTAATGATAGGATTGGCTGGTGAAGTAAGTGAAAATGAGATCACAAGATTCAGGAAAAAAGCACATAAGAGCTATTTGAAGAGAAAAGTAAGGTTATTTTCTGATGCAAGGAAAAAGAATAGAGAAAACTCTGAGAAATTTTCCTGAATTGGGAAAAACTTGTTTGTGTGATTGAATATGCCAGAATAATTTAAAAGTTCATTTATTATGAAATAGAATCTGCTTTTTCGAATACTGTGTCTCAACAAATCCCCTGAGGCTGTTTACATAAAGGAAAACAATCTGCCAATGTTAAAAATTTTACTCACTTCCCTCATTTCCCAGTTCTTTCTTAAGAAAAAAAAAGAAGAAAAAAAAAGAAAAAGGAAAAAGAAAAAAACTTTTGTGCAATGCTCTTGAACTTACGGAGATCATACTGTTGCAAGAGCCAACTGTCGCCTAGTTGCTATCCTCCGCAAAGGATGTTGCTCAAGTCGTTAATGGAAAAAAACTGCTTTAAAAACAAAAAAAAGAAAACTGTTTATGCTGAGCATTATAGATCCTTACTAGATTATAAGTATTGCTTAACACTTTGAACACACTGTAGTGATGCTCTTTATTTTTAGGGAGACAGTGCATTCTGCACCGCAGCTCCAGGAGAAACAGCTCTGTGTTTATGTGTCTATAACCGTTCCTGGACATAAGTCAGGTTATGGTTTTGGTATGTGTTGTGGTTTAACCCCAGTTGGCAACTAAGCACCATACAGCTGCTTGCTCACCCTCCCCCCCGAGCCTGGTGGGATGGGGGAGAGAATCAGAAAAAAAAAGTAAAACTCGTGGGTTGAGATAAAGCAGTTTAATAGGACAGCAGAGGAAGACAAAGTAATAATAATAACAACAATAATGATAAAGAATACACAAAACAAGTGATGCACAATGCAGTTGCTCACCACCCGCTGACCAACTCCCAGCCAGTCCCTGAGCAGCGATCGCTGCCCCCCAGCCAACTCCCCCCAGTTTCTATACTGAGCATGACGTCGTATGGTATGGAATAGCCCTTTGGTCAGTTTGGGGCAGCTGTCCTGGCTGTGCCCCCTCCCAGCTTCTTGTGCACCTGGCAGAGCATGGGAAGCTGAAAAGTCCTTGACTAGGGTAAGCACTACCTAGCAACAACTAAACCATCAGTGTGTTGTCAACATTATTCTCAAACTAAATCCAAAACACAGCACTATGCTGGCTACTAGGAAGAAAATTAACTCTATCCCAGCCAAAACCAGGACAGTATGGTAACTGTACAGACACATCCAATCTGTCTTCTATCTTCTGTTTTTCCTAGGTTTCAAAATGTTTTCTGTCTTTTGCCTCATGTTTTAATGAAGGTTTTTCTAACTGCACTAAATTTAGGTCTCCACATTGCCAGTATTATTCCTTCCATGGCTCTTGCTCTAATGGCAGCCGTGCAGTCTGGTCTCTATTTCGACTGTGAGTGAACAGCCATTCATTTCTTTGGCTGAGTGCAGTCCTTGTCCTGCTGAAGTCGATGGGGGTTCTGTCTTTGACTTCCATGAGGTTTGACTTTCAGCCTGTGCCTCAAAAGAGTGTTAGAAAGTTCCCAGTGGCAGTAGCTAAAGCCTAAGGATTTGACTAAATGCATCTGCAAAGCTGGCATCGCAGTCAGCTCTGCTTACGTGAGAAGACAGGTGAATATGTCTTGTGGATGTCCAATGGTAGTCACATACACACGTCTCCAAATGCGGGTTTTGTTCATAAACTGACAACAGCGTTATAAACTGACTCTTCATTTAAACATTTTACAAATTTTCTTGTCCAGTTTTTTGTATTATTTAGGACTAACATTCAGCAGCCAAAATCTAGGTATAGAGAAATGGGTGAAATTACGTAATTTTGGCCTTTTCTGCTATCTCATATGTCTTTTTAAAAGTAAATGTCTGGGTTTCTCTTGCTGCCCAGAAGAACATTAAATGTTTGTTTAATGTCTATCAGAAAAATACAGATAGAAAACTTCTTTTACACATGCACACGTTCCTTTCTACCCAGCACTGGAAACTTATCTTGCCATTGTAAGTCTGTATCAGGGAGGGGAGATACGGTGTTTGTAAGCATCTTTCAGGCTTACATTCCTTTTCCTTAACTTTTCTCCTCACAACATACGGTATATTGACTGTGCTGTTTGGTTACTGCCTTTATGTTCCTCTTGCCAAAATATGTCTGTATGCTTCCTGGTCTCTGTTACTCTTCAATTAAATTAATTAAAATCAATTAAAAGCAGGTATTACATTTTGTCCCCCCCATTTTTTTAGATCAATTTTCCATCCAGGGGAGGGGTTTTGGTGTATTGCTTGGTAAAAGTGATTTAAAAAATTTCTTTTCTTCTGGTCTTCAAGCCTGAACTCTCTTACAAAATGAGAAACAAATTGTTGCTTAGTATTATAATTCTCCCTGGACTTGGTAGCCTGCTCTCCCACTTTGTCTAATTAGGTCACCAGAACCCAAACAATGACATAAGTGGTATTTAAGAGTGCATGACTTTGAGATCTATAGGAACAGAGGTAGGTCTGGTTTACAGCTAAATGCAACGCAGTCTATACATTGAGTCTGCACAGAATCCTGTTTTGCTGCAGGCAGTCAAGTCAAACAGCAACGTGTGGTTCCCTTGCTTGTACCATTCCCGATTTTCTATTCCTGCACTCTCCTCCCTTAAGAAATGTTCTTAAGTATTCTTACGCTGCAAAGCAGGTAGAGGAGTTTTCTTTTTCTGATCCTAAAAGAGTGCATTTAACAAAAGCTCTCATTAATAAATAAGAGTCAGAACCAGTTTTGGAACCGGTGGTATTGAATTATCGCCGTTCGAAATAGCGAGTGAAACCTACGTGATGCTGGGAGGCGCGTTGGCTGAGACTGGGTGTAAGCCAAGGGAAGGGTCATTTGAACTGCACAGCTGAAACACTGTCCTTGGGGAAACCCTCGTCCTAAATCTAGCCAAAAAATGATATACTGCAATCCTGTAGTTTATCAGGGCACTGCAATGTTGCCACCTCATTGTGGTTATGCATGAAAGTGTGAAAAACTGACAAAAAAAGTATTTGCTCTGCTGCAGAATCATTTTCATTAGCCAAAATCCATTAGCTTGGAGTAGGATTTTTCTAGAGTATAGCTGATTAAGTTCTTAACCTTGCACAGCAATATGCCAAGTAATTGTTTTCTTTAAAAATAAAGTGGAACGGAACTTTTTAATGAAAAATTATGGGCAGGTAGATGAATTTTATATAACCCATAAGCTTTTTTTCTTTTTTTTTTTTTCTTCACTGCTTCACTGCTTAATTGAAATTATCTGGTGTTATAAAGCTGTTGTTGATGTCCTGTCTTGTTAAACCAAATTATTTCTGTAGGCCTCATTTTATTGTCTGTATTCACACCTGAAATTTAGCAGCATGGCTGACTTCCTTGCTCGTGTTTCAATGAAGCAAGTTTTAGCTACAGTTTCTCTCTTTTACCTTCTGCACCAGCGAGACACTTGGGTACAGTTTGTCCCCAGAAGCATTCTGGGGAAATGAACTACAATTTTCCTCTATTTCAGTGAGGGCTGAATTGTGCAACGCTAAATAAATAACTTAATTGCAAAGTTAGCAAAACCTAAATCAATGGTGATGCTGTTGCACGGTTATATTCCGTGTTCCAAGCTGTAACTCATTTTCCCTCTGAATCAGAAAGCCACTGATTCTAAGGAAATTGATTCTTTAACAGATTTTAATATTTTTAATATTTCTCCTATTTTTTTCGTATTAGCGTGTTTAAAACTGCTGTGGTTAACCTGAAAACCTGAGTCAGCAACGTGACAGTGCAACAGTCTGTGAACAAGAGGGTTGTGCCATGCACAGAACTAGCTTGCGGCTACTTGGTCAGCGCGAATGCTGTGGCCAGTTGTGGGCACTGTTTATAGAAAGCGCAGACTAATTTGCTGTTTGCTCAAGATGATGAAGCAATAGCATGACCATTATGTTTTGGGTCATTAGTTTTTTCTTAAGTTTAACTTTTTTCTATCTGAAGTTTTAAAAATAAGATTGTCCCATGACCTCTTACTGTTTTTTTTTTTCACAGAATCTTTTCACAGAATCATTTGGTTGGAAAAGACCTTTAAGATCATCGAGTCCAACCGTACTGTTTTGTTTTTTTTGTTGAGTTTCTTTCTTTTTTTTTAATGTTGGCTCAGTTAGAAAAACCTTTTCTCGCTTTTTGGATTCAGCTACAGTTTATATATTCCCCCAAAAGATAACATACATCTTACAGAGATATTAACAGCTCATGGATATTGATGCATTCCATCCACAGGTAACCCTGAATAGAGCTAAATTGCTACATAACTAATTATCTCCAGTTTATTATTCTGTTGTCCATATACCTCAACAAATATAACGACCGAGAACTTAAGCAAGACATTAAATGTTACTTGCTGTACACAGCTGATGAAAAACATCAAATCACACTGAATTTCATCAGAGTAGAGTCTGGCAAAGAAAGGATACTGTGCTCAGGACTCTTACAAACCTCTGAGTCACTTTGACCTATTCTTTTTTAATACTGTATATTGCTTATGATATGTGCTCCTCTGCCTGTGACCTTTACTGCAGTTACTGGAGTTGCTGGGATATGCTGTTCTCACATGCACATTATGAAAAAAATATTTTCAAAGTGAAACATGGAAACATGAGATTTGAAAACAGTAACTTTTGCTGGCCTGCTGACTCTGAAGGTGTCATGAAAGAGACAGTGATTTCATGCGGCCACAAGTTCCTAATTTTTATTTTTTTCATTCAGTTATGGAATTTTTAAAGGTAATTGTTGAACATTGATCTGTATAAACTATGATGTTATCATGGGATGTACAGTCCCAGATTAACTCGGGACTTAATAGTGCAGTAGAAATAAAAAACATAATTTCATTCATTCTGATCAATCAATACATCTGAAAAGTATAGCTGCTAAGGAAAAATATTACACATAGTGTACTTAATAAACAATAAATGGCCAATTTTAAATTGATACTCTCTTAGAAAAAAATACAAGTACTGCAATCAGTCTAAAAGTGTAAAATCAGTCTAAAAGTGGTGATTTCTATATTCCTAATTGAGCTGTATGTTTGTGCATACTGTATTTTACATTTAGGATGTAGCTGTTGCTATTTAAGATGTAGAGCTTTAAAAAACTGATAATGTTTATTACTAGAAAGTAGGAAACATTAAGTAAAATCTTTTCTTCTTTCAAGCATTGAAATTTCTTTTCTCGTCTTTCATAGCTCGCTGTATCTTTCCAAAAAACCCAGTGGCCTGTGTTACCACCATGAACCACACTGTCTTTCTATAAATGTTACCTTTCCATTCTCATACGAAGAAAAAGTCTACTCATGCAAATCTTGCCTGCAATGATTCCCTATCTTTTTGCTGGCCTTTAAGATGAAAATAATCATATGATGGCAAAACAAAGCAAAATGAAAAAGAATGTAAAAATCTTCAAATGTAAAAATTAATTAATTAAATAAATTTAAAAAAACCCACTGAATAATATTTATGCGGTTGAACCAGGCCGTCAGGTTTGGATATCCTGTTCAGGGTTGCACCAGCGCCCTTACCAGTGCACTTCACAACCGCCCACCTCTCACCTTTAGTACATTCTTCTGATATTTTCCATTGCCCAATCTAGGCTGGTTAGCACTAGTTTTGGCTCCCTGGGCTTCACCCTAAACAGTTCCTTTTCCTCTTTTTTGTTTTTGGTATTTATGCTCGTGTAGAAGACAATCACATCTCCCACTCAATTTCTGTTTAGCCAGCCTGTGTTGATTTATTTACAGTATTTCCTCAAAACTCACATTTGTCATTCCAACCCCTTAATCCTTCCACTTACTTAATTCATTCCAAACTCTTGGTCATCTATAGTAGCAAGGCAGAGCAATCTGATTTTTTCCAGCCATGAGGAAACAGTAACATATTTTCCTGGATAATTCCCCTGCCAGTCAGCTTTTATCAGACATCGTGGAAGACCTTCAGAGGACCTCAGAAAGGAGTGGATAATTAGGTATGAAAGCTAAGAAAAAGTAGTAGGAAAGACTGATCCTCTTGAAAAATAAATCAAAGGGCTGGGAGCCATTGAAAATGGAAACATGGAAATTCACTGGCAGTTTTTACTCCTTAAGTACAGCTCAAGTGCACTAGGACCTGAAGTGATAAAAGCTTGATGTTTGCCCTTCATCCTAAGGGCTAAGTAATTCTCAGAAGGAAATAAATTTGGCCTCATACTGGCCAATTACTTAATGTTAAAAATGAAAGTAGAAGAATCAAAGCTGTTACTCAGGATGAGGTGAGATGTCCTCATATAAATGTCCTCTTGTACATGTCCTGATATTTGATTAGTTAGTCAAATCTCAACAGAAATGCTACTTCTCCAGCAGCCTTACAGACTCATCCCTGTTTAGCACTTTTCTAACCCAAACCAGGCTACTCAAAGGCTGTCTTGTTTTCACTGCATTGCTACATACTGCTAGTATTATGGATTGAGTTTGTGCCTTTTTTTCCCATTTCCTTAATTTTCCATCTGTTTTACTTCAACTAAGTAAACAGCTCTGTGGCTACTCCAGTTTCCCAAGCTAGAAAGTAGAAGTCTGACACATGATTTCTGGGTTTACTATTAACTAGCTACGACCTCAGGCAATCAGAATGTTTAAATGCTACTAATTGTTTTGTTACTAATTAAAGATTTTTAAAAAATATCCTTATCATGGTTTTACAACCTGTAGCATTACTAATGGACTCACAAGCTGCTGAAGAAAGCCTAGAGTTTTTAATTGTTTAAACATCAGAAGTCAGACTCTTTCTGTGCTTGCGCTCACTTATAAATGTAATCTAATATCTATATACAAATGCATGTGGTTGGCCTCTATGACCCTTTATGACACTTCTGGACATGCTTCTGTTTTGAATATGTAAAGCTGAACTTTCGCATCAAGCACCAGTACCTGGAGAGTGTGGTTGCAAAACTGCATTCGCAGATGTTTTGTCTCTGCTGCTGTATCTCCAGATGCACATGGGCCCACCTGATGACTAAATCCTTGCATCTGAGATTTGCTTGGTCAATCTGGTCATGCAGAGGTCTGTTACCAAACTTGGACACTTCCTTTGTCCTAGAAATCCAACCATCTAGACTTCAGAAAACAAAGCCAATGAAAATCAGTGTGTTGACAGGTACTAGATGCGGATTCCTTTTTGCTCTCTTCCTTCATGATACGCTCTCAGGCTTTGATGGTCTAGTTCCTCTGTGAACACCTTCTTGTTCTTCTCTCTTCTCTCCAGTGAAAGTCCACTAATGCTATTGCTGGAAATACCACTATCTTTCATTAGCGCTCTGTTTATCAGATCCTACCGTTTATCAAGAACAACTGGTTTATTGAGATTTCAGAGGTAAATTGTCTGCTTGGCTTGAGGCTATATCTCTACAGATTGTATTAATTTAGTAAGAGCTAAATGGTTACATAGCTGCCTATCACACTGAAAATGAAATTTCTTCTAATTAAGGATATAAACTTGTTTACCACCTTTTTAGCACAGATATTACTTGAGGTAAGCCAACACTGTGAGAATTACTTATAAAAAAAATCAGATCATTCTTAATTAAATATCTCCACGGAGAGACCTCTCCACATCGCAAATGAGCGCTTTTTCTTTTCATTAAGATTAATTTATTTCTTCAAGAAAAATTATCTTCTGCCAGGAAATCCAAACACTTTCACTTAGCTGGAAGCCTTGAGGCCGAGTTCCCGCTTCTGGTTGTGGTTTGTTGTTGAGTCTAAAGTTTAAAGATCACACTGCTTTAAGATACTAGCGATTCTAGGGAAAAAAATGTTGTGCAAACGTGAAGCTTTTTCTAAAATTAGATGTGCTTGCCTAAGCTGTTGCCTTATTCTAATTTTATTTAGTTTACTTTGGTGTATAATAAAAAAAATTTATTTCTCCTCACTTTTAGATGTTAAGATATAGATATAACTTTTTATCATTTATCTGCAGCAATCACGTATTTCTGCGTCTCTATCGATCTCTAGCTATGGTGGAATGGCTCAGGGAGAGAACTGTATCTCTGAAATCTAATATTAGGCTATTCTAGGGCTGCTTTTTCTGCTGATCAG
>VYZW01046743.1:7615-30592 GCA_013401315.1 Balaeniceps rex
TTTTTTCTTAGATAATTTTTTTTCCCCTCTTGAGGTTAAGGGAAATGGAAACAAAAATAAAGTAATGCTGTGGACAAACTAAATTATTTTGTTTACTTCTGTGCAGTAGGAACACAATACTAGATAGAGCGTCTCATGCCTTTTGCACAATAGATGTTACATAATTTGGTATAAACTGGTGTGCATCTGAACAGAAGGGTATTGCATGCTAGCAATAGCTGCAGGGAGCAGCTGTCATTTTAAGACCTCAGAACACAACCCTGAAAAGTCAATACATTATGAATTAATTAAGAAGGGCTAGATGCTTTATCGCTAGCAGTAAAGTCTGGCCAGAGCCAGTGACAATCAGTTTTGTGGAATTCAGTGGGTAGGAGTTCAGGGCAGTTGTGTTAGCTAACTACTTCTTGAGCTATAAAAGCCTCTTCCCTGTGGGCTCAATCTGTGTTTTTCTTTGGGCCAGACAGGTTTTTTTTTTTTTTCTTGTTTCTGTTTGGTGGGGGGGGGGNGGGGGAAAGAGGAGGTTTTTGCAGAATGCTGCAGGAATTGCCCTGGGATGTCTTGCTTTTCTCCGAATAATGCAGAAAATTAAGTAGAGTATTTGCTTCTGAACTTTGAAGTTCAGAGCTGTCAGGCATTTTAGAAATTAAGAACCTCTGTTAAAACCTGCTTTTAACATAACAGGTCTGTAGGACTATTAATCAAATGGTGTTTAGTGAAAGGATTTTGTTTTGGGTCTGAAATAAAGATATAAGTGCAAACTACGAGCAGGCGCTACAGGTAATAGCTTGTTGAGGCTTTCTTTGTTACTTGAGGGTTAATGTCTAAGGATAAGCTTGGCCACTGAAAGCAGTGCTGCCTTCTGCCCAGCTCTGCTAAGCAGAAACAGTGAACTATGTTTTCAGTGCTGCAGGGATTTGCAGGGTTCTTGCTGCCATTTACAGTAGGTGAAGTAGTTTCCTGTCAGTCAGGTGCTGCTGCTTTCACTCAGTGAGAAAACAGGGAATTTTGATAATGTTTGCAAAGTAATTTCAACAACTTTAATACTTCTAAACTTGTAAATTAAACTGTAGATTCTTACTGTTTTTCTAATTTAGCCTTCACACCACAGTAACTACAGGAATTTTTTCCCTGTTTCAAGCTTTATTGTTTCTGTATTTTAACCATAATACTGTCTTAGCTGCAGCAGTATGAAAGTGGAACATGCTTTTCTGGAATGTATCTTGTTTCCACAAATAAGTTTATCAATTTCCTCAGTAATTTCTGTACCCACAGACTTTGCTAACACTTACAAGATTTCATAAAATGACCCCCACAGAGCAGCAGAAGGAAACTGTTCGAATTTTCTATTGACATAGGACCACCCACAGATGTTCAGACAAATGTCTGCCTGATGGTTCAGAGGGCCTGGTTAGCTACCACTGTGCTTGAATTTGGAGCAAAACTGAGGTCGCCTTGTACGTTTGAGAATTCAAGCCCTTTAAGCCATTTAAAAATATTTTTGTTGCTGGAGGCCCTAAAGGAAGAGAAACTGTTTGCATTCTGAATATCTGAGAGAGAGATTGGAAGACAGAAAACTAATTACAACTTAACTGTTACAATTCTTTTGTTTGGCATAAATAGGTGGGTCTGCGTTTTCAGTTAAGGTATTTCTAATGTTTGCTGTTGGATGGTTCTCGCTTTAAACATCCCAGGAACTATCCAGGATAGTGGAATAACACATTCTGAAAATAGAGACAGTAAGGTCCTAAATGGAAGATTTTGCCCTCATGTTATACAATATAGATAATGGTTTTACCTACTATGCGAGTTAAATTCAGTGTTAGGAGTGGATCATACTATGAAGAAATGTAAAGCTGCACTATTAGAATGCTGTGTGTCATTGTATAGTGTACTCTGAAGCCTATTTTAAATGCGTAGAAGAGGGACTATACTCTATGGTGAAAGGGTGCAGCAGCTAAAGCCAAACAGAGAACTAAATTCTCATTTAGAGAGCATCAGATGTATCTTTGGAAACCCATAGCAGCTTCTCAACTATTGTGTAAGTAGCCTGATCTCAAAATACCTGCTTTCAGAAGTGTCTGTCAGCTGGAACTATCTTACTTGGACGTGCAAGATTAGAGGCTTACAACCACGTTTCTAGCAGGGTTTGTCAAGGCAGACTTGGTATCAGAGGATTGCAGAGGAGGGGTGGGAATGTATTCTATCATCCAAACACAGCTGGGATGGGAGTGGAGAATTTTTTTTTTTAAACAAGGTAATCTTCTCAAAGGGCTTAACTTTTCCTGCCCAGCAACCGGGCTGCATTTTACAGTGTTTTACTGTTTGATGTCTGCCACAGACCTGGAGGTATTTACTCAAATGCCCATCTAACCACCTAGGGAAAGGCAAGGTTTTTTTCTCTCTCTTTTTTGTAATTACTGTGGATAGTTCAGAAACCAGGTGCAACTGCTACAAAACAAATTACTGGTAAAGTTTCATAGTGGAGGTGTAGGGAACCTGGTAAGAAACATTTCTTACATGGTTTCTTCTTGGCTTTTTTTCTAAGTAACTCAGTAACGCACTTTATACCAACTGCACAAGTTTAGTTCCTGTTCGTGAAACAGGCTCCCACTGAAACATCTCCTTCAGCAAAGTCCTTAAGTTGTCTGCAAGACCTACAGACTGCTTTAGGCCCAGTGGTTGGCATTTTGTAAGTGGATTCAGAGCTGCCATCCTTGCCTGGCTGACCTCAGCACACAAAAATACTAACAACATTTTTTTGTTAGGAGCAGTACGTCTTAGCAGCACTATGTCCAAGTCTGCATGGATGCTAGAAAGTAGCTCAGCTATCCAAATTAAAGAAGATACCTTTTTGTGCAATCCTGACTTCCCAGGATCTGGAATCAGGCTCAATCAGCCTTCAACCTACCTTTCTTCCATAGGAAGAATAGGATTTTAAGGGGAAAGGAGAGGAATTGAACCTGGGGGCTGAGGAAAGAGTCTACGCGAATAGTCATAGCTCTGTGCTGCGTTGCATTCTATGAGGATGTTCCATATTTCGTGCATTTCCCGGTACACCACAACAGTTAGGAGCCCTCTTTGGGGTTTTTTTTCTGTGAGCAATTGCTTCCTAATACAAACAGCAGAAAGTCAAGCTCTCTAATGTTTTATTCATTTTTCCCAAAAGTAACGAGGAGTTAGTATTTTTACAGATTATCTCAAATATTTGTTTTGCACAAAGTGTCCTTTAAGTTTCACCTGTGGCTTTTTGCCAGAAGCTGCTTGCGCATGGTTAGTTCTGTGTACCCAGCTGCAACCTCTTCATGCGAGAATCTTTTTGTGCAACAAATTCAGGACGAATTATCAAAAAAAAATAGAAGTCTACATTTGCATTCCTAAATCCTGATTTAGGCACATAGGTGCATAATCAGTATGGCTTTCCTTAGAGCTGTTGAGTTCTCAACAGTGAACTCAGGCTTATAGCCCAAAAAAACACTTGAATCGCCACAGCTGGTCTGGCAATGAAATTTCTAGAAACTATGGCTAGACGTGACCTCTAGTACCAAGTCCAACTTCTGTTATCACTTCTGCAGCTTCTTGGTTTCATTATGTGCCTGGGCAATGTAAGTAGGTGTAACAACTCCAATGAAATCCATTTGATCTTGCAGCACAGGTAATGCAGTCTCAGTCTAGCTGACGCCAGCTGCTTCTTGCCCCACTACAAGCCTGAATGCAATTCTGCAAGGCAACTTTATGACCCTTAATGGGGGAAAAAAAAAAAATATCACCAATTACTGAGGTGCATTTCTTTTCAAGTTTGAGGAACCCGAATTCCACTGTCAGGTTTACCAATAAAGTGGGCAGGTTTTATCTAGCTGTAAGCAGAAACTGGCCTTGTTCTATATACTGTACACATTATCTAACTTGCTTCGGCTGGGATTGATAAACATTGCAGAATCAAACTCGGTGAAGTTTTCCTGGTATTGAGGGTCATACTCTCAGGTGTTCCTGTGCATTTATAGTGCTTTCTGGGAGCTTTACCAAGGCACTTTCTATTACTGAGGAATAGAAACATTCTGCTGTTTGGTATAAGCAACAGAAGTCTCTACTTCTGCCCCTCCACACCACAACCCTCGCATGGGTGGAATGGGGTTGTGATGCCATCTTGACTCCTAGCTCCAGCCAGGTGTGCTGGCTGCTGGTATTAGCCAGACTTGCCCTGTATTTTTACCTTCACAACTTGCAGAAGCTTCAAGTCTTGAGTGAGCAGTAAAAATAAAAAAAAAAAAAATTTAATCATCTGTGTGACTCAATTTTTGCCATTGCAAGATGATAATTTTGCAGATTAATAGTAGTAAGAATAAAGAAGGTTGTTCAATATATGCCCTAGTAAATTCTTGCCAGTTGATCCCCTTCATCTACTTTTTGATTTTTTTCAAAAAGCTTTAAAATTCCAAAGACACAAAAGCTGCACTAAGTTCTGCATGATGGCCCTCATGAATCTCTGGCACCCAAGATCATGTCTACATCAGCTGCCGTTGTGTCCACTTATTTCCCTCCTGCCCTTTTCTCCTTCTCCTAATCGTGAACATGATTATTATTCCTCATCTGAAATCCTAAATGGAGGAGTTCTTAAAGCAGGAAGAGATCATATCTGTCTGTAAACACCTGTGTTGAGGACAGATAGAATAGATAAAGTAGAACTTGGGAAAAGCCAGCTTTGCTTCAGGTGTTCTCTAGTGGTTCACTCAGGCAGTGGTGCTAACACAGTTTGAGAGGAAGTCATACAGCAGAATTAGTGTCAGGATCAGGAATGACCTTTTGTGAGCCTGGCAGCAGGTTTGAGGGGAGGGTAGAATTAGCACAGGTACCCTTTCTGGAAAGTTATTAAAAAAAAAAGAAAAACTGCATTTCATTAAGATGCCTCTGGATTTGAACAGCTTCTTGGAAATTGCTGTAGCTGACCATTTCCTTGGCTGTAACTTTAATAGATTTTAATCTGTTTCTCTTTTTCAGGTGGAGTGCGTGGAATAGCACGAGGTGGTATTGCAGGTCTGACGCTTACTGGCCTCTACGCTCTCTATAACAACTGGGAGCACATGAAGGGCTCCATAGCCCGGCAGTCCCTCTGATCAGGGCAGCCAGCGCTGGACGGAGGACACGCTTGCATAGTCACCAATCAAATCAGTTGCAAGATCTGTCTGGTGCCCCTTCCTATTTTATTTACAATTAGTGTGAAACTGAAGGAAGCTATGCTGGGAGGAACCTCTTGACACCGTGTAGCTGGACTGGCCCTTTCCTTCTCGCCAGCCAGTTGCTGGAGAGGCAGCAATATTTGTTGGACCTGCAAGTGAGCAGAGTGGCCACCAAGATAGAGTCTCCCTGACACGCTCATCAGCTAGCCCTGGGCCAGAGCTACGAGGCATGCTCAAGTCCCATAGCTGTACCTGCTGCGCTACCAGGTTTGTTCGGTTGCGTGTGCTACAGCGATAGCGCTGCATAATAAAGTCTGTGTCCATAGAGCTATTCACTGCAGTCTTTCAACGTGCATCACCCGGGCAGCTGGAGCCAGCAGGAGCCTTAAGTAGCAACTGGCACAGGGCAAGGCTTTTTATTTTGGCAGCTCAGGGTAAGCTGTAAAAAGGGACATCATCATCAATAAAAAGGGTGGTACTTGCACAATACTATTTCTGTGCTTTGCTGTTCCTACTACTGATAAGACAAAAATGTGCCGCATCCAGTGACTTTTATTTACAGTTTTGTTTTGAAGGACCAATGTGATAAAATTCTGGGGGAGTTAGTGGGTGAGGGGAAGCGAACTAACAGGCTGATTGTCTCCTGATGTGAGGTGATGGTGAGGCATACCAGGGCTTGACTCCACTCCCTTATTTGCTCTAATAAATAAGGAACTGGTTGTTTCTGGATGAGGTACAGTTGCTGTTGCAGAACAGCTGCCAGTGGATTATCAAAACACTTGGGTGCTCCAGGATCTCAGAACTTGTTTAGCCAACAGTTAGAAACCAAGCAGCATAAATACTCCTTGTATTGCCTATTACAGGACTTCTAGTTAGTGACAAGCTTTTTCCCCAAGTGATGTTTGTAGGTTATTGGCAGAATGAAGAGAGATGATGAATCTACACCTTCTCCAGTTTTAAAATTAAATCATGTACCAAACATTGTTTGTAGATAAATTAAACAGTAAGTTGTGAATTAGTTCAGTAACTAGAGTTATTGTATAACAGCTCATTCCTTCAGTTTTTAAATAGAGTCTGTAAACAATTAAACAGGTCTGAGACAGCGTGAAGGCAGGGCAAGGGAAAAACAAGAAACTTACTTCTCGGTAGACAACTTAATGCAAAACAAGAGTTGAGTTTACTTGAATTCTCCGTGCTGAAACAGCTCTTGATAACTACAGTGCACTCAAGAAAATAGACACACCAAAAAAAAAAAGCAGTAGAGGGAAGGTGGTAGCTCTTACCTTCCTTCAAGAAGAAATTCAGCTGTGTTGAGAAGCCTCTTCAGGAGGAGGTGACCTCTGAGACTAGCTTTTTATAGAGCAAGTGCTCTAGCTAACGAGCCTTCACAGTTGAACTCAATTAGCTTTGCTTGGATACCAGGTCAAAGTAGATGCTTTATGCTGGCACTTAACTACATGTAGTGTAAAGGAAAGAAAACAGGTCTTTTCTCACCCGCTTTGTAAATGCTGTTTCTTGTTAAGCCTTATGTTCCACTGTCTTTTAGTGGGCTGTGTATTACCGTTGTGGTGTCAGAGCTGGACCTTCTAGCATGCATTTTTTTGAGGGCCATGCCACCAAAGAAACGGTCCTACTCACAGGCTGCAGAAGGGTGACATAGGCACCGGCTGTACAGTGCTGTTGGGTGGGACATCAGGAAAATGTGTGCACTTTCTTCCCGAGCTGTTTTTTCTCTCCCCATTGGCATTGGTGAGTTCCTCCCCGCCCATGTTTCTTGGTTGCTGTTAATAGGACTTAACACTCCTGCACTGCTGGATGAAGGATTGATAGCCAATCTGGGGGCTGATGGTGGGGGAGGGCTGCTTTTTAAGTGTCAGGAACTTTGCAATGCATCTTTTAGTTTTGCTAGAGACTTTTTTGGGACTGAAGTATGACCCAGGAGCTCTCTGCCCCTAATTGAAGCAGGAAAGCTGTGAGGCTTAACAAATGCGCTGGAGATAATGTAGGAACAAGCTTTTGTAAGTTCAAAGTTGACACAAGCTTAAGGCTAGGCTGACTCTTGAGACGACTTAGCATGTTATCTGGTCCACAGTAACCTCAAATTTCCTGGAATTGCTTGCCTCGGGGGCAGAGCTGAGTGCATTTTTCTGAAATAGCTGTGTTTCTAGGGCTATTAAAAGCTTTGGTTAATAACCTGTTTGTATATGGAGTGATCCATAGCTTGAGCTATGAAATACAAACCAGCACGGAGGCAGCAGCGAGGGAGGTGAATTGTAAGTATGGAATACAGAGGACATCTTTATGATGTGCTATGTGAAGACTTACTGTGTTCACAATGTAATGGCGAACAATCAGTACAAAGTTGCTACTTAAAGCTGTGACCAAAAGTATATCCGAGTTCAGTAGGAATAAAAGGAAATAAAATCAAGCTGCAAACAGGATTTGGCAAGCCACTTGCAGTCCTCTCACGCAGTATTGCATAAATGTGAGCATGGGAGACCTCGGCCATCTTGAAGAGCGGTGTTTTATCCTCTTGCAGCGCCAGTCATGGCATCTAGTTTTGCTGCTCGATCTGAGACAGCTTTCCATGCTGCAGGTGAGGGAGTCTGAGATAACGGGTATAATGAAAGCTTTTTGAATCTTGTCAAGCTGCTTTTGTGTAGTCTTTCCAATGGAGAAAGGCAATTTCACCATTCCTTGCCAGCAGGTGACTTCTCTTACAGTTGGGGGAATTTGTTGAAAAATCACTAGTCATGTGGTAGGAAATCTCCAGCTTCCTCAGTGCAGCAGAAGCTGCTTCTGAAAACAGGAGGAGAACGTATGCTGGGGCAGAAAAATGATCCAGTGTTCATAGCTTGTTTCCTCTGACCTAATCTGGGACTGGAAAAGGAGGGCGAAAATCCTTTTTTATGCTTTAACAGCAGGTTACCCCTGTGCATAGTAAGTTCTAGATAGTTAGGAAATTGGTACGTTTTAAGCGGAGCTTTGTGTACTCCGTGAGCATTGGCCTGTGCTGTTGAATGCCAGGCACTGCAGGGACACCAAAGGGTACTACAGGCTTTTTTGGTACTTCCACAGCATCATTGATACCAGTCTCGTGTTCCCCTTGGGTGTCTCTTGCCTCCTCCCCTCCCTGTCCCATGAGTGCGGCTGCCAGACTCGCACCACCGCAGGTTTGAGTCCGAGGCGTGGAGCGGTCTGGTGCCTCAGGAGCCCTGCGAGTCAGCAGCCCTGCTCCAGGTAGGTGCTTGTGCGGGAAGGACGCCTCTGCCGCCACTCGCACCCTTCTGCTCCTGTTTACAGGCTCTGCGGCGGTGCCAACTCACATCTTTGTGAGGGGTTTCCCCAGGCTCCACGCGTGTCCAACAGGGGAAACTGAAACGGCAGTTCGTTTGCTCTCTTGGCTCGCCTAGTCATACCGCAGCCTGCACTGCTGCCGTGATAACTGCCTGTCAAGCACTGGCCTTTCCCCCTCTGCCCTTGCTGCAGCTCGCAGGGGCAGGGATCTAACAGGCCTTCACCAGGCACACTCTCGGCTTGCGAAGAGTCTCCCACCTGAAATTAGCCATAAAGCTCCATACTTTCACCAATACATACATTATGCGACCACAAAGCATTTTGGTTATTTTGCCCAGAAGCAGGTTAGGAGGATTCATGTGGAAACTCAGCTGAGGGAGAAGTGGGAGGGAACTGCTCCAGCTCCACAGGGAGGGAGAGAAGTAGAGTTAACCATTTCAGAGAGGACCCCATTCCTCAGTACAATCCGCTAATCTCAGACTGCTCAAAACCAGGTCTCCAGATGTTATCCAGAGAAGCCAGGAATAGCATTCTCTGCTCCAGCTACTCTATCTTCCTTGTCTTTGGAAGACCTGAAGTATTTTTCTCCCCATCTTTAAAAGCTATGCTCAGGATACATGCTCAGGAGTTCTGCACGCGGCTGCTTCTAACAAAGAACCTCTCGTCCATCTATAAAAACTCTGTATGCACGCCCACACATGAAATTCCACGTATGGTGGTTGAAAGGCTGCCAGGCCCAGCTGCATGCTGTCTCGTGGGAATGTTCTCTTAATGCTACAGTGCAGCCTGGATTAAGTCACTTCTACCGGTTAAAGGAATGGAAAATCCTCAAAGGAGGAACAAAACATGCAGGGAAGCTGATGTTCAAAAACCAGGAGAGCAGAAGGGCCAGAGAGGAACCAAACTGCAATTGCACAGCCAGACCAGAGATGTTCTGCAGCAGTAGGAGAAGAGCCATGACTGAAGGCCACTCAAATCCATAAATCCTCCTGAAGTATTTAAGAGTGATAAGAAACAAACATCATTTTGTCTAAATCTGTATTTCTTACAGCAGCTGAGTAAAGGCCATGGGTCCAGGGTCTTATGTTTCAGTGCAGTAATTGACAGAAGTTACCCATCAGGTGCACACCTGGGGCCAGGTTTCCTGGCTGTGACAGTGGGGCTCCGTGCAGCTGCAGGGAACAGTGAAATAAAGAACCAAAACATGCAAATCCAGTGCAGGGATGGAAGCGCAGCTGCAGCAGCATCCAAACAGAAGTCAACTAGGCAACGTGCCACATTTTTTGTTAACCATCTTGCAAAGGAGACATACCACACCTTTGGTTGCAATTATTTTTTAATGGAAAAGACTAATCAATGTTTTACATAAATATCAGTTAGCAATAACAAGTCAGTTGAGTAAGTAAAGGAATACATACCCCCAAGTTTTAAAGGCTCATAATGAACTGACAAAGTAGCACACAATGACGACTACAAGGAATTGTAAGAGGTGGGCTGCACGTCAATCACCTTCATTAAGTTCAACTGCTAAACAAATTAGGCTGTTATTGGAGTTAGTCACAGTGCAGTCTTCCCATGCAGCAAGAAGGACACGTTCAAAGGCGAAGTGAACTTCAGCAACATCTTTCTGCTTCCAGCAGGAAGCCTCAACTGGGAAAGTACGAAAGCCTCAAGTGGTCCGCTGACGTTAAGCCCTTTTGGGGTCTGGTTTCAGATGCACAGTGTCCCCCTCAGACTAAAATCTTATTTTTAACCAAACGCACAGGTTCTGTCAGACAGGAATGTGTTCACACTGCAAAGTGATACCAAGGTTGGATCTTGCTACTAATTTCTTTTCTACAGTGCTGTGAAGAACTGAAATAACTTTTATTCCCAGGCAGGCTGCAGGGATGGGGAGGAGGAGAGGCTATTTTTATAGTCATTAAGAGCAATTTTTTAAGTGAGTAGAAGCTGCACCAGAAACTATGTAACTTCACAGTTTTTCATGCAAGCTGACAGGCATGATCCACATTTCCATCTAACATCTCTGCACGCAGTCCTACAGGCTCAAAATGCTAAATACCTAAAGAGGTATTGCTCATACAATGTCCACAGCTATAGGGATTAGAGTTACTCAACCCCACTTTCATATGCATAACAACATGGAAATCCAGAGCTTAAATATCTTTAAAATGGATCAGTGGGAGCCACGCAGTTTGCCAAGTTAGTGTTTCCCAATTAAACAGCATGACATCAGTCTGATGAGAAGGCATCAAATTCCCCAAATACTACCTTTAAATATTATGTGGCTAAGATGCCTGCTTTCCAGTGGTTTAGTCAACAGAAGTTCATTATGAATTATCTAAAACTAGCAGAAAAGTACGCATTTCACCTTACAGCTTTTTCAGTGAAGTTCAAATAGTTAACTAAACGCTGGGGACATGGTAGGATCTGATCTACTGACGCATGAAAATTAACACCCTACCCTGTTCTCCGAATGGCTCAAAAATTTGCAAGAAAAGTTTTCATTCAAAACTAAGCTACCAATTCTCCTGTCACATGTCAGGTCCCATAAATTCACATCTTTTTCAAAACATACTCAGCCGGGAGACACACCAATACAAGATGCAAATGAAACCTTTTAAGTTAGCAACTGCTCAATAAAAGAAATTGCTTCCAAATACAGCCTAAGTTATCTCGCAATCCCAGTAAGCTGGAACCAAACTCATGACAAAGATGTAGCAGCTGAAAGGAATGGCAGCGCTTCTCAAGTCACTGCCAAAGGTGGACGTTTCACAGCACCAGAGAGATTTTGCTTTATACTTGCACTGGCTTCAACATACTTCAAGTGACAACCTATGAAAGAAGATTCGTGTAGTCCCATAACAGACAAGAATTTACTAACACCTCTATAGTATCAGATTGCTTATGCTCAGTGGGTTTACATTTCAGAATTAATCATAACAAAAAGGTATCTTCTGCACCATAACTCTGTTATATGAGTAATCTTTCTTTTTGTTATAATTTCAGAAGAAAAAGCAGACGGCCAAACACAAACACAAGAATTCAGCTGGCTGCAGTCACTCAGCGTGATGTGCGATTGATCAGCAGGAAAGGGACGATTTCAACGCTGCTAGTTCTTCACATCTAAACAAATTTAAAATTGGGTTATTCTCTTTGATAAACAGAAAGCAACACGTTTGGAAAAAAAACATGTTTAAGACACCCTGGGGGAAAGAAAATTATCATAATAAAATACTACTTAGAACTGAGTATCTTGCCCTTCAGGGTTTGAAGTACGCCTGCTAAGAATGACTTTTTTTCATGAATTTCATAAATAATTATAGTTATCTTGGTGGAGAGGAGAAACGTGACGTCAGCTGTAAATACACTACCAAGATATGAAAGAAGCTGCCTGGAAATGTAGACATTAATTGCACATTCTAGTTACAATAGAAGTTACAAGATTTTACCAAGTGTCAATCAGTTGAAGAGTGATTTACTCAAGAAGAACATAACTAATTCCCTCCCTGGCTTGTGATCAAAAAGGGAGGAATACTGAAAAAAATAGAAGAATGGTCCAAGCTGTTAAAAAGGTATATAGGGAGAAAATCACAGTGCTGTTAAACATTATGTATAGAGAACTCTGAAGACATCAGTTAGCTGCCATCATCTGTCTTTTGTAGCCCCTAGTTACATTTAGGCTCAGCTGTTCTACTACATTCTGTGCATCCTACCTGTAAAGGAGTCCGATACAGCCATTTTTCTTTATCTCCACTGAGTTTCATACAGGCAAAAAGGTCGCAAACTGTAGGAAGGCCGAAGTCCTGAAAGAGAAGTCACCTTAATTACTGATCTCCAAACATAAATACATTCTGGTGCATCTTCAAATTCTGTCAAGTGTTCACAAAAACTAAAACTGACTTCTGAGTCTTGGAGATGAATACTTTCTTCATTAAGTAAGACTAGCTATACTTCAAAATTAAGTTGTTTTGTGTTAAACACTGGCCTCATCTACTTAAGTAACTAAGTAGTTATTTGATGTCACTACTTGATGAGTAGTGAAAACATTAAAAGAGCTCAGAAACCTAAAAACTGTCAGTCAGTATTACCCAGAAGAGCTACATATTTGCAAGAGAAGGCAGGCATTAAATTCAGTAAAACAATAAAACCTGGCACATTGTCTTAAGACACTACAGAAACAAAAACTTATGAACATGCTCACTTGTGCTTTCTTGCGTAGAAGCCACTTATCTTCCGCTGGAGGCGGGTTAGCATTTTCTGGGTTGTTTGAAGTCAACACCCAACTGTTCACATTCAGGGGGAGGTGGAATGGAGCCAAGACGTCTAGGAAAGGACTCTTGAAACTATTATCTGCTTTTTCCCTACTCGCCTTTTCTTCTGCACTTTCTGCTTTGTGCTCAGACTTGGCTAGCCAGCTTGTCAGAGGCCTTTCGAGCAATACTTTCAAGGGTTCTGCGATCTCTGCTGAATAATCCGCTTTCTCTGCACTAACGGGTTCCCCTGTGAGCTGCTGTGTGGGGTTAAGCCAGGTATTGGCAACAGACTTGGTCTTCTCGTGATCAGGGTTTGGTACATCTTTCTGGCTGACTGGAACTCCATTTTTATCCTTCCCTTCTTTCTTCAGAAGCCATTTACACAGAGCCTCTTTTCCACAGTTTTCATCACACACACACTCTGAAAAGCTGGCACACAGCTCATTAGCTTTGCACACGTCTTCCACCTTAAATGGGGCCTGGGGATGCTGAAGAAGCCAAGCACTTACACTAGATGTAGTGGGTGATTTCTTTCCATCAAGATGCTCATTCAGGCACTTCAGATTTCCCAGGTTCTCAATTTCCACACTTTTGACCTGGCTGCCACGACAACTGGTACACGTTTCAGCTTTGAGGAGCCAATCATTCAAATTAAATTCTTCCCTGAAAGGTTTAAATTCATATTTCCATTTCTCATCTGAAGCACTACTTCCATTTTCTGTGTAAGGAGTGAGCAGCCAGTCAGAAAGGTCCATCTCTTCTTGTCCAAGGGATTCCAATTCCTCCACCTTTTCAATAGTAGAAAAGGATGAGTTGAAAGTAGAGGTGGAGTCCTTGCGGCCAGGGGAGTCTGTCTTCCCAGCAATATCACGCTGTTGATTCTGCAGGAGCCAGTTTTCCAAATCTTTCAGATTTCCCCAGGCTTGCTCAAAATAACAGACTTTAGAAGAATTTAAATCCTAGTAAAGACACATTGAAATGCATCTATTAACACTAGAAGACAATGCTCAGCAACTGTTTGCACAATTACAGCTTGGAGCATTCAGATAGTAAGTGCAAAAGTATTAGTTGAACATGAGGCAGAGTGAAGAGCATTACAGAACGTTTAATTCCCACCATATTCCTCCTGCAATCAGATACTGTGTTTTCCTCTTTATTAAAAACCAGGTTGGTGCATAAAAGGCTTACCTGGCTGGGTTCTGACACACATTTTTGCGTAACCCATTCTTCAAGATTGGTGCTGGGAACATACGGAGCCTGGCAAACGCCCACAGGTCTGCTTCCAAGTAACCAGTCAGCAAGCGAGGCACTCACTGTCCCACACAATGTTTTCTGCTGAGAAAGAATGTTCTTGGTTATCAGAAAGTCTAACTGCTGAGCTAATCTATGGTGAACATAAAAACAGGCATTCAACATGCATCAGTATTTCTGAACCAAAAGAAAAAACAGTCCCTTCGAATTAAGAAAAAAGTAAATCTTCAATTGCCTGTATGACTTTAAGCCACTGCACTGATAGATTGTTTTGTGATCCCAGATTCTTCAGAGAGCAAACGACAAGAAAGGGAAGCGACAGCTTCTACAACATGCAATTCTGATGTGTAACCAGCCATAACCCTTCCTTCTGACCACAATTCCTGTTAGTAATTTGCTACCCTCCCTCACTGATGCTGTTTCTGTGCAGAGCCCAGCATAAGATTTCCTGTGAATTTCTGCGTTAAAAGGATTTGGATAGTTCCAAGACAACAGACTTGACAACATCAAGGAACATTCCATTAAAAAATTCTGACTGACAGTCACACTCCAAATTCACTTTCATACTATGTTCTCGCATGCCTGTTCCTGGAGCAGCTAGAACATCAGATCACTAATGCTCACCACAGCAACTGTTACTGGCTACTCAAACATCTTAACAAACAAACAGAAGTCATTACTCAAGCAAGCTAACATTGTGCTTGAGCTCTCCTTTTCCCTTTAATACAATTAAACATTCATCTTACCTGCTCACAGTTCATTAGGGTACAATTCTGCCCTGGGAACCAGGGAGAAGTATTCTCTCTCTCTGAGGTTTGCTGTAAGGAAAGAAAAGTGAAAGTTAATTTAAATCTCAATTTTGTCCATTTCTAGGATGAATTCTACTATAAAGCAGAAGTAAAGTGCAGTTACAACTGGTCAGTTCTTTGTGGCTAACAATTTTCTCAACATTTAAAAACAGAATGGAGAAAGGTTTACCATAAAAATGTTACCTTCAGTTCACCTCCTTTAAGAGAATTATCCCCAATAATACAGGAGATACGCTGCTTACATAAGAATCCCAAAATACTTATATCACAGAAAGCCATCTATGATGTACAACTATTAATATCTAAAGAAAACCATAATATTAATTTTCAATTGCTGGAATAGAATAAGAATACCATCATCATTCCCTGAGTCTCAGCCAAAATATATTAAAATACTGTGTATGTAACTAGATCTAGGCTCAGTCAAAATCTGAATTACATGCAATAGTTAATAAACCACTGTGTATATATTACAACTAAAACTATACAACTCGTACACAAAATCCATTCAACTATAACTAAAAATAGAACATCACTTGGAATATATCACACTACTGCCTCAAAAAGAGATTTTTTTTTTTTCCCCTAAATATTCCAACCCAGAAACATCTTGGTGCTTACCATCGTTTTAATTGAACCAAATGAGGTAATAGCCTGGCGAAGGTAAGATGTGTCAGCCTCAAAATTCAGGATGGAAGACTCCTCCGGTTTAAGAGTAAGACTTTCCAGTCTGAAAGAGTAAGATGATAGTTACAGAAAAAAAAAAAAAAAATTTACAATCTTCTTACATTTTGGGAATCAATCCATTACTTCATAAAAAGGCTTCCAAACTGACTTGGCATTAATTAGGTAACAGAAAGACTTTTAATACTTGCATAAAACCAAAGAGATGCCTAACCACAAACCAAGAACAGAATAAATAGCCACCAAAACATGTTTCTCCTCCTTACTTCAGTTGCCATCAACAACTAATATTTGAAATAATCTGCACAAATGAGTACCTCCACTGCTCGTTATTGTCCTTTTTTTTTTTTCAATCTAAGATAAAAAAGATAAGAGGAATCATATCTCAGACTGCTTTAAAGAGCTTATTTTTAAGAACCATTGAAAATGTGGAAACAGTGAGTTAGAGCTCTTATTAGTTCTACTAGAATCAAAAATCAGATTAAATTCATAAGTCAAAATAAATACCAATTGTGTTAATTTGCATCATAAAATATATTTACCTCTCCAGGCAAACTGAAATCTGGTTTGCTAGTTCATTACTATAGGAACGTTCCAGCTGATGAATAAGGCAACTGAATTGTCCCAAATACTGCATGGAAGACAAAACACATGTTATTGTTTTGGCTTCTAAGATTAAAATTGAGAAAATACTTGCAAGGACAAAGTTTTAAAAACCCCAGTGCAACAATTTACAACCAAATCTTACCCAATAGAGCTGCTGCGCCTGCTGCTGCAAGGCCTCCTCTTTCAGCTGCTGAATGAGATCAACCTGCTCAAACAGCCAAACTTCACGACTGCGCAGGCATTCCAGGTGGCGGCTTATGTGGCTGTGAATCTTGGCTTTTACCTGTAAGGTAACACGTACCATTTCTAGAACATCTGTCAAAGAGTATGAACAAGCATATGCTGTGCTGATTACAAAATAATATTTGTCACAGAGAAGTGGCATTTTTGGAGCAATTTATTTCACAAAAACTAACCACAGTCACCCACAGCACCACGTGACTCAAGTAAAAGTTCCAAGGCTATCTTTAAAGAAGTATCAAAGAACAATGTTATTTAAAATATCTCTCTATTTTGATGTTTCAACCAACATCTTTGGTAAATTCTGCGTGCCTAAGCTAGTAATACAGGAATACCTTTATCAAGAGCGTGACCAAATTGCACAGCAAGATGCTTGCAAGTCTCTAGGAAAATTTCAGACCGTCACCATAATAGAAAGCACTCTGTAATAATAAAAACTGTCATTAAAGTCACATTAGTTATTAAAACATTTTTAAAAAGAATTTTAAATTACCTCCCGCCAGTTCTCTTTAATCTGTTGTTCAGCTTTGACAATTCCAGCTATAGCTGTTTCCAAGTCCTTCTTTGCTTGAAGACACTTTGCCAGAGGCTCACTGCTGCAGGAATTTCTACTTCTATCTTGTGGTGGACTCATTCTCGAAGTGTTCCTAAAACACAACAAAAAAAAAATTTCTTAATAGTTTCTATTCCTCTCTAACAGAAGAGGAAGGGCATCATATGAAGAACCATCTGCTCTACTTCACTATAAAGGTGACCAAAAAAAAACCCCTAAGACTCTACACCAATGCAAGTTTTCTAAACATAGATAAAGCTTTCTCCGGCAGCAACAATGGTTTCTCAAATGCCTTGGCCCATGGAATTTGCACAATCACAGGGAAACCAAGATATTTGACAACAGCTCCAACCGCAGGAGCTTAGGCAATCCTCCCCTGCCATTCACCTTCCTCTGGCTTTTATGTCTAGCCAGCAGCCTCCAGCAGCTAAGGGCTGATTCAGACAAGGCTCAGCAGCTCTGCCAGAGCTGGGGGAGAATGGCCTGGCAAGGGGCAGGAACTGTTTCAGTCACCCTTTTTTTTCAGCTGCAGGCAAATGAACTGGCTCCCATAAATGAGAAAATTCTAATACAGTTTGATCAACTGAAAAAACAAGTGTTGATACACAGATCACTCTTTAGTAAGCTGCAAAGGCTGAAACTTACAGCAGCTGCCCATTATTTTTGTCATGGTCACAGCCGTGGTAACTTACTCAGCTTCAGCATATCCTCAAGTAAAAAGGGCTCAGATACACAATTTCCACAGAAGTTTCACTGGTAAGGATTCTGCAAGTAAGGGAAAAAAGCTAAATATGGATTTTTAGTAAAAATGGGAAGCATCAATATAAGGATTTTTTCTGAACGGTGGGTATTTTGCTAGAGAAGAGTTTCAATTCTCCTGTTAGTTTCATGGGATTCCTGAAGCACTAACTAAAGATTCATAGTAAACGTTCTACTTAAAACAAGTCTTCCGCAATGACAGCTATGGAAATTCCCAGCAGAATTAATTAAAGTGTACACATATGACAATCTAAATATTTCATAGATTTTACCACTCCTCTGGAGGGAACCGAAAAGAGTATTTTGAACATGACAAGACGATCACGGAGCTTGTGTTACTGAGCAGCTATTTAGTCTGCCATTTCCAAGCCCCATGACCATACAAACCGCAAACCAAAAATCCTTCTACAGCCAAGACCCACCATATACACGTAAGTTGTGTATTTCAGAGAGCAGAGGGCTAGGAGTGGTTCGCAAGTGGAAGCTGACAGAAAAAGCAAGGTTCGCTGTGAGGCAGTGGCAGAGGCTGCGTCTCCCTTCGTTCCCTCCACTTCCTGTCTCCAGGTGCCCCCAGCCACGAGACATGGAGCAGGCACAGAAACCACACCAAGCCCCTGCACGCAACTCAATCCCATCCTCACCATAACATTTCATCGTCTAGGAAGTGCAGAGCACAGCTACAAGAGAAGTGAACTTGAATTTATTTTTTAAGCTTATGTTAATTCTACACCAAATTAGACAGGGTGCAGAAGTCCAAAATACATCATTCTCCATTCTGTGCTACGAATGCCAGTTTTGTCCTTGTATTTGCATACTCTAATTCATTCACAGGTTCAATTCTGTAAGGTTTCACGATCTTCACCTTGCTAGCGATGTTCAATAAAAGGTAAGCTTTCTCTCCACAAGACCCCTTAGATTTTTTTTCTTGCTTGTCAACTCTCTCATGTACAACCTACAGGAAAACGTTAAGTGGGAGCCCCAGCTCTCAGATGTAATCTCAAAGTATTAACGCAAAGGCAGAGATATACCCAGCCAAGAAAGCAAGGATGTTAGATATATTAAAAGCTATCATATACTCAAAAGTAAACAAACAAACAAAAATATTCTGTATTATTTCATTCAGCATACTCTTACATAACAACCAAGTTAAAGTCTGAAAGGCTAAATGTAATTGCCATGTTTGCTCGCACAGTAGATAATGTACTTAAAAGAGTTTTGTGAAAATTGTGTTAAGCTGCGTATCTACAAATGCCAAGTCCAAAGCATGCTGCATTGCTATTTATGTGTTTTCTGAATTTATGCCACTAGGGAATTGGGCTCAATGCCTGAAGAAATGCTACTTTTTCACACTTTGCATTAGCAACTTCACACTGGCACAGTCAAATTTATGAAACTTATACATGCTCCTCTAATAATCTCTGAAAATATTTGCATTTGTTGCTTTTCCGGTTTTTCATTTGATTGCAAGAGTCTCTCTCCAAAATGTCCACAGAGAGAATGAATGCTGCTTTCCTCCAGCCAGCTCTTGCAAAATGGCTGTTCTTATGCTTTGTCAAAAACCAGCCAATAAAACTAACATTACAGTTGAGGATGAGAGTCAATCCATCCTTCTTTTCAATTTCCACAAGCCTCTAACAAAAACAAGTGGGGGTAACCACATATTTCCTTGCTTTCCAATTATCACCAAATAGCGCTAGGAGTTTAAGACATTTTCAGGTCCCGTGCTCTGAAATGCCCGAGACCACACACTTAGGCTCAACAGTAACAAAACACAGTTACTTCTGCAACGGGATACATGGTTGCAATACGGAGTCACCACTTTTGGCAATTTCCACATCACTGAACTGTTTCCAACCTCACGGAGGTGTCCCACTATGGGTACACTGGGTCACGGGATGCGCGCACACACACACCCCATCAGCTGAACTCGCACTTACTTTCCGGGCGAAGGAAGCAATTCAGCAGTGCCCTGCTTATAAAGCTGTTTCCATTCCGCAGAAGCACGGACTCCAAAACGCTTTGAAACAGTCCCACGCAACTGTTTCCAGTCCCACTGCAAATTCTGCTCCAAACACCTCCTCGCCGAGGCGGACGCGACGCGACCCGACCCAGATCCAGGTCGGGGAAAAGAGCCGGCGGGCCGCCCGCCCCGCCGCCGCCCGCCTTATCGAGGCGCCGGGCCCGGGGCCCCGCGCTGCAGGCCGCCCGCCCGGCCCACAAGCCTTTCCGCAGGGCGGGGACGAGGCCGAGGCGTGTCCCTTTTACCCCTGCCGGGCGCGGGGGTGGGGGGGCAGCGGCGGAGCCCCAGCCGTGCTCCCCTCCCCGCCTCCGCCTCTCATCTGAAATACCAAACGCCTCCGAGCGACCCACGGGCAGTTTAAACTGCGAAACCACACAGTTTTGCAACAAAACCGCCGTCTCTTGCAACTTCAGAAGTGTGGCAAGGCGCCTTTTTCATGTAAAAAATGCAACAAAGCACACCCGAGGGCCAAGGCATTCGGCGCGTCCTTCTTCTGCAGCAATGAGGGCTAAAGAGGCCGCAGCAGCCAAATTCAACCTTCCGCCCCTGGCCACACACAAACCCCAGCACCGAGAGGCTCCCCACTCCAGCACTGCACCCGTGAAGTTCCAGAAATCCCTCTGATAATAAACACAGTGCAGCCAGCTCCTGCAGGGACTGAAGTGACACTTACGCACGCAGTTTTTATCACCTCTGCTCTTGCTTCCACAATTTCACACATAAGGAAGCACATGTACATGTCTGCATGTAATCAGTAAAAATGTTATAGCTAAGAAACCAAAAGAACTGCCCAAATGAGGCAGGAAGATAATATTGTTCCTAATTGCAAAACAGCTACCAGTCATTACAGACATGTTTTTGGCTGTTTCTATTAGCACCCAAAAGCCTCACTTTGGCTGTCATTGCAAAGACCCTGCAGCCAAAACTTCTGGTCACAGTATTACTTCTAATGCTCTGTACAATCTCCAGTCTTCAAACAGGCTGCCTGTTTGTAAGTAACCCCGAGGTGTTACTTCTCATATTTGTCTTCTTTTGCTTTTATTTGAAGATGAGAAACTGCTGGACAAAAATATTTTTTTTTATTTTAATTATCACGTGGCTGGGGAGCAGAGGAGGAGGGGACAACCCTTCCGCGCCTACGCAATCTGCTAACCTGCCAGCAGAAAACTGGTTTTACCAGCTTTTCACTTTCAGCGCAACCATCTCCGCTGCCGCTTGGGAAGATCATTGTTTCCCATCTCAAACGGGTGTTGAATAACATCAAAAAGATGGCCGTGCCGAGCCTTCGCTAGGGAAAAGCTTCTGAAGGGAACAAAATCTCACGTCGAACAGACTCTATTTATAAATGTGGAAAGATTTCTTTCAGCTGGCAGGACAAGGCTTTTCCAAAGGTCTCTCCGACCTGACTTCATGTGGTTTTAAACCAGCTGGCTTGTTTGACCTGAAATCCCGCTTCATTTCCATTTCACCCCACCAAAAAACAGTAGTTCCTCTTAAGTAACTATCCCAAATTAGGTACGTGGGAGTTGCGGTCAGGGAGTGAAGTACTGTAAGTACACCAGACGAATCTCAGAAATTTCCTTTTACATCCAAATATAACAAGGATTTTATGCAGTACAGCATCAACATCACGAGCCAATATCTGTGTGCAGCCCCTGCTGGGGGGGATTATTTTACTGCAAAACAAAAGTGTGTACCACTGTATTTTGTAAGTCACAAGCCACATGCAGAAAAAATGACCTCCAACAGTTCTGAGTGAGAAAGTGAAATTAACACCTGAAGGAATAACAATTTAAAAAGTTTCAGGTAATACATTTTCTAAAATTCAAGTTAGGTTTTACCTACCTACATCGTATTGGATCTGTGACACAAACCTGAACACATGTAACTGCCTTTTCAGTCTCTTTTAGCCCTGGAAGAGCCTGGCCCGTGCACAAAGCACATGTACTGAGACATCTTCACAAGAGCTGGATCCGAAGAGCCGCAAGTCACCAGCGCAGCTGAGACAAGAAGCCTGATCATCGTTTTATTCCATCGATCGTTAATATATATTTTTAAGTACAGCACAGCAGGCACATAAGTAAAATAAGAAAATACCTCAATATGAAGGCCTGAAATCACTATGCCATAATTACATACAATACCAAAGTAGATATCCCACAGTGGAAAGGACACGCTGTTATCTTAACACAGATTTTACATAATAACACAACCATCTCTCGGACTTTTGCATTTAAAACCCTTTGGAAAATAACTGACAAATCCCTTGCTCTGCTTGAAGCATATGGCCCCAAAGATAGCATTGCCACGCTCTTTGTATATCCATCAATACAACATTATGCCCTTACAGAGTTATGAACGGTATTTTTTTAATGACTGTCAGCTTTTTTCCCCTCCCGTGACTGCATACCTTACCTAAAACCCCAGCAGAAGACAATTGTGTTCTGTCAGCTTTTCGCTTTCATCCCAACCAGAAATACCGAGTGTAATGCTAGAAGAATAACTAACAAAATCCTCGAAAGCTCTGGTTCAAACCACTTACCCCTTTACCTAACAACAGATGTTTTCCAAACTTTCAGTAAACACACTGCACGACAACTCCTGATGGTTTCTAACCCAGATTATTACTGCTTATACAACCTTTGAAAAGCGCAGCTGTTGACAAAAGGGTTTGACTTTTCTATTAAGGAGTGCCGATGACTTTAGGAGCGCTAGCAGCTTAACTTCCCACGAGCATAAAAGAAAGCGAGATCAGTAAAAAAAAAAACAAACCTATAGTTTTCGCATTCGATCAATATTAGCCCTCCACCACAGAATTATAATTTCCCGACTGACCTACCCTGTCATGCCCGACGCAAGCCGGGCCGCCAGAGCGGCTTTCAGCCGATTGCTCCCGGAGAGCAACCCAAAGAGCGATGCCGGGCCCGCCCGGCCCGCAGGACACCTCACCTCCCACCGCACAGGGGCTCTGCCAGGCCCCGCAGCAGCGGCAGGAGCCCGGCATTACCCGGCACGCCGGGCCCAGCCGCGCTCCGCCGGCTTTGCGGCCCGCCTGCACTCCCCGCGCGGAAATCCGGCCTCGCGGCGCCACCATGCGTGGGGCTGCAGCCACCACCTCCTAAATAACGAGGACGCACGTTTCTCTTAGATCCACCCGAAGCGGGCCGCGACGCCGGGACTGCTGAGGGAAAACCCTCGCAGAAATTAACGACACATCGCCTCCCCCGCGGCAAGGTAACGCGTGTCGTGTGTGTGTGTGTGTGTGTGTGTGTGTGTCCGTCCACACACGCTGGGCGCAACCGCCGCCAGCCCATCCCGCGGGGGACCC